>JAMKCH010008530.1:0-81447 GCA_023653785.1 Ophioderma brevispina
CCGTTTTTTATTGTTTGCCTGTTGTTTAGCCTATAACTACTCCAACACTTTCCGCCGCAGTAGTACAAACTAACCTTTTTGGAATCCTTATGAATTAACCCTATAACTTGGTATTATTCTTTTCCACCATGGATGGATCACTTTCAAATTTGACCCCTGTTATTGACCTTGACTCTAGAAAAACCAATTTCCCCTTCCTTTCCCCCCCCCCTAAAACGATCACTCACTTTTTTTGGTAAATGTTTGACACCTTACCTACCAAAATCATAGTTGAAATTCGGCTTCCTTTTCTTTAAATTTTTTTCACAGATTTGCTAATAGTATGTTTACTTTTGGGTTCACTAATAAGAATGCTTATTTCTCAAATACTGTGATAAAGAATGATATTTTGTCAGTGTAAAGTAAGTTATGTTTCCAAATAACAACATTTAATACTATTTGCTGGTGTTTTACATCCTAATACTTCATTTGAAACTCCAGCTTTCTAGATGTGGAACCATGTTTAATTTAATAGATACATTACTATACTTGTATGAGTACCATAACTTTCCGTACCTGTGCCATTAAAATGTTGCCTCATACCTCTCACGGTGACTGGACAGACCCTAAAACCTAAAACTGTTAATGAGGTTCACTTATTTTGAAATCTACCTATACGAGCAGGCCCGTTCGGAGTGAAAGGGAAAGTGGTACGGTTTTAACGGGGTCTGGGGTGTAACCCCCAGCGGGGAGGAAAGGGGCAGAGCCCCTTGTGGGGTTAAAGGGGGCGACGCCCTTGAGCTCCCTAAATTTTTGAAAAATGGAATGAGTTTTCCATATTAACTTAATCAAAGGCAATAATTATTTTATAGATTACTTGATTGTAAGATAAAGTTGATTGTTCTACGGTTGACAATACGCGATCCTGTCAATGCGATAATGAACTTTGATGTTCGTATTATAAATTAGCCCATAACCTATAACCATGATATTTAATAAGTATCAAGATTTTTGAGAATTTCCTTCTCTATTTTTTCTTTTTTCTTATCCTCCTCTCTTTTTTCTCTCTTTTTTTTAGCTGAAAAGTTGTACGGTTCATTCGTACCAACCGTAGCGGCCTCGCGACGGGCCTTATAACGAGCTAACTGCAGATAAATTAGCTTTCTATCTCCCGCACGTGGGATCCAAAATACAGCAATGGTACTGCACCTATTCTACCATCTCTGGAGATCAATTTTATGGCAAAGTTTTAACTTTCAACGCCTTATATATTATACTTTACAACTAGTATTTCGCAATACCTAAAGAGCTATTACACCATCATCATGCATCAATAAACATAATCTAATACTCTCGCAATTGGATCTATATTAATGACATCATGGAAAACTACCTTTTTTGGGAATCTGTTTTGCAACATGACTTGGATAGCCCCAATCTCATATATCTCATACTTGCTAAATGACAAAAAGTGATTCACTCTTTTATTACAAGTGGACCTACAGAGCCCACTCTGAAAAGAGTGGAAATTGCACAACCTTTCAAAACATTTTTGTATCAAATTTTCTCTTGATTATTTACAAAATGATCTTTTTTATGATTTTAACCATTATCAAGACAACTTTGAACAAAACATACTCTTCAAAAGGGTTTGAACTTTCACTCTTTTCGAGTGGGCCCTTTAGTCACTCTAAAAGAGTGAAATTCACTCTTTTGCATTTAGAGAGTAGTAAATTTCTAGAACTGAATAAGCTGCACATGGCACTATCTCATATAGGCCACTAGGAATTCCATTTTTTTTCCTCTTCCATAATCAACTTTGCTTTTCCTGACCACGAGAAATCTTTCTCAATAAAATAGAGAAAAAAAATAGAACAATCACAAAATGGATGATAACCAGGGAACAACAATCAATGGGAATTGACTGTGCTGTCTGCCGATTCCCGCGTAATCAGATTTTCACGTTCATCACACTCCGTTTGGAGCTTCCGAGGTTGGAAATATTACTCATTGCTCGACAGCTAAGGGACATAACAAAGGCCCCATAATGCAGTGGCACACAGCAAACCAGCTATGCCATGCATAATGACTATGCTAAGCATAATGAGCTATGCTATAGCAGCAGATGCATAATATTCAAATAATTTGACGCATCGTCCAATACGGGTGCCCTGAGGTGTCACCAATTTGCTGAGTCACTGTCAGGGGCCTGGATGATACTATAACCGTATTTTGAATGATGATTACCAATTAGATTTAGCGACCGGCCAGTAATTACTTTTTAATAATCCACAAGACACAAACAAAAGTCAGCCACAGGTCGAAATTAACAAACCTTAACTCCGCATTTAAACATTAATTAAACTGCATCCTTTGAATTACAAGGCCTGCCAAAATGCAATTATATTCACTTTTTGATTTCATGTCAAACTGCAAACGAGTTTTTTTGGTAAAAAAAAATACCAAACATTTGAATTGAACCTCAAACTTTTACAGGATTTAGCAGGCATTCCATGGCTATAAGCACTTAAATATCATCGTCAAGGCGTGTCCCAATCCTTTATTGTATTATTCAATCAACAAGTTGTTCAATACTGATATGCTCGAAACAAGGTTGTTTGTTTTGTTTCTTGATGTGAATTGTTAATCTATTTTAATTAAAATATGACGGGTGCAGGTCTTCGTGTAAGAATGGGTTATTCATAAAGAGAGAGTAAGATAGAATAGCGGATCAAAACAGAGCCTGGGTGGGTACGTAACCATGGAACGGGAATGATAGGAACAGCAACAGATAAAAACGAAAGCGAGGGAGAAAAGCAAGAATGAAAAAGTGGCAGAGATAAAGAGGAAACAGAAATGTGACAGGCGCTAATCGTAGCGTTCTTTCTTTGTGGTTTTTCTAACATCTTGTACTTTTAATTCTCTAAGCTTATTCAATGCTGACGTCATCGTTATTTTTCAACATGTTTAGTCAATGTTTTAATTTGCACATTTCCCACAGTTTCAGTCCAAATTTATTGCGGGGCGTCATTTCCAGTGGTATCACCGAACCTCTGTCGCGCCATTTTTCTCGCTGTTTGAGAAGTTTGGTATCGGAAGTCGTTTCGGTGATAGTATTACCTCTTATTAACGTTTCATCAATGTCATTCACAGTCTGGAATTCATTCCCAAGCACCATCATCGCATCAACTGTCAACATGTTTGTATGATTTTCCTTATCTTCCCCCTTGATATTTTAAAGCACCACGTTTCCTTTCAAACACTTTCCGGGTACATCACCAACCCACCATATTGCTGAGAAAGATGAGTTGATACAAGCCGGGTTGTATAAATAGAGACCTTCAAAGAATAGCAAAACAAAATTTGAGTACCAATGTAACCCTTTGTCTGAAAGTCCTTAGAATAGATCTGTACTATTATGCTCTATTTATCTACGTCTACTGGATGTCTGTGTGAGCTTGCAAGAGAAATGAGAAAGAAGGAGATGGTTCAACTGTACTTTACTACTTCTTACTTCAAAAGATAAACTGTTCAATCCGCCTATTCATCTTGTTAAGGTGGCTGTTAAGCCAGGAATTCAAAGGAACTGTTTTTTTGCCGTATCTTCTTAATTGTTGTTCCACATATTATAACAGTATACTCTCCTTAAAATGAAAGAGTTAAAACACTCTGAATTCGGATTGTAATTTTTAAATTAACATCTAATCGAGTGGCTTTTTAGCTCTAAAAGAGCAAAAGTGCAGCCTGACAAACCTTACCCGAGTGCACTCTGTTACCGAGTTGCTCAAAATGCCACTCTTCGTCGGATTGAATCCCACTCTGAACTCTTATCGAATCGCGACCGGCTGTTAGCTCTAAAAGAGTGAGAAAATCCTTCACCTTTTTCGGAGTGAACTAATAGCCAATTCATAAACGCCGCAAATCGTAATAGCCATCATAAAACGCCGCAAATTCGGTTTATTATTTTTCTAACACCTGGCGGACGAGTTAGGCGAGAACGTCAGCAACGGTTGAGACAAATTGAAATAGTGAAGAAATCATAGCGATCTTCACGGGTGAGTATATGTGTGTGTCTGTCACATTTCATAGCATTTACAGACAAGGTGGTCAGAGAAGCCATAATGTTATTTACATAATATCACTCGTAAATACGGTAATCTGCGCCAGGCTAGGCGTACGCATGTACGAACTCACAATCATGCATGTCATGGCATGCATATCATACAACGCATGCATGCCACAATGAATGCATGTCTCACTAATCATGCAATGATGCGCCACAATATTCATTCATATTCATGTCACGATGTCATGAATTATGACCTACACATACATATCCTCACCAAACAAACAAATTCACAAAGAATCACATTCCCTCCCGCACAACTCTAAAGAGTGCTGTTCACTCCTAAAAAAGAGGTCAACAGTTCACATTTCCTTAGAGTTATTTTGTTCACTCTTTTTTTTTTTGAGTGGATCGCACTCTAAAGGTTACAAACACCACTAACTACTTCTACCATAGTAAGTCTATGGGAAAAATGGAACTTGAGCATGTTTCTTTCACATTTAACACTCTCACAGAGGAATACAAACAACATCCCCCCCAAAGTAAAGCTTAAATCACCAAATAAAAATAACCAAATTTTTGAACATATGATGACCGAAAATTTTTAGTTTAGTCCGTCTATGGAGCCCGACTGTGGCTCCGACGGACTATATCTGCTTTCAACAACGGTACCCGTGCATTCGTTTACACAAGTACTTAGATTGATAATAAAAAAAATAATGGAAAGCACTGCCACAGGCCCATTTTAAGGCCCCCAGCTTGGATTTCAAGGTGGTCACATGGGTAAAAAATTAAAATGTTCTGATTGTGTTAAAAGCACACCATGGTGTTTTTGTCTGGTTACAAGGCTTCCATAAAGGTATATTTTATACTACCTATGGCTTATAGTTTTGGAATTATGGGGTAAAAACTGTAAAAATGGTGACCAAGTCAATTTTGGTTTCCTAGATTTTGTGGATTTCGAAACCAAAGACGATTTTATCTTCAATTTACCTCACCGGCGGCCGCCATCATGAATTTTCAGCCAAATTTTCATTAATTTGCTAGTTTTGTTGTATTTTTAAACCATAGACCATTTTTTTTTCTTTAAAATGTTCAGCCCCAAGTAATTCTTTTACAATAAATCTCATATAATACAAGTTAAATGCTTTTCTTCGACTTAGTTACCATTTTTGAACAAGAGATCCAGCTATGTGGACGTAACCTGTGCATTCTTTACCAAGCCTATACAAGATTCACAAGGTTCAAGGTAACTTTATTTCCACAGACATTGACAACATTAATGTATACAAAAATATGTAAAACAATGGCATGGAGGAGATGACCAAAGGGCCAAGAAAGGCCAAAAGCTGTCATCCCACAAATGTAAAACTTAACTAGCCTTGTTCCTATGATGAAATTTGAAACATAAAAAGACAAGAAACTATTATGACCACACGAACACACAAAAGAGAACAACTCTAAAGAAAATATTTATCAGTTAAATTTGCTAAAGAATGGTAGCATACTTTTTCTGAATTCCTTTAGCTTTGTAACGTTTTAATATCATCTGGCATTGAGTTCCAAAGACATGATCTGACCATGGAGGTAGGAGAGAAGGAGAAAGCTCTTCCTAATTGCATACGCAACGCCGATATCCCAATTAATCACTTGGCAACTCATGGTAAAAGCACTAGACCATCAAAGGCCTCGTCGCAGGGAGAGTACTTGTAACACGGAGATTTTAACTATTCAGTTAACCAATTTACTTGCAGGACAGTACAAGTAAGGGGGGTAGCGGCCGGCTAATGGTACTCCGACATTACAATATCCTCGGACTCAGGAAGATGGTAAAACAAAAAAGTAGTTTATCGTTTCAGACTTGCACTACGCTTTATTCTTCCGACATAAGATTGCTTGCTTCAATCATAGCTCATAAAAATCATATAAAGTCGATGCCCAAATAATAAATGATGAAAGATGAGAAACCCAGAAGAGAGGGGTTAAAAACAAAAGAAAAGGCGCCCCCACCACTTCTATGGTTGGGTAGCTTGTGGTTGGTGGGGTAGCAAGTGAAACCAACGTGAAGGATCCACAAAAACATGAAAATCCCAATAACAATAAAAGGTTTGTTTTAATAAATTTTGATAAAATTATTAAATGTGATGAACATCAAGTTTTTTGGTTTCGTCATATTTTACTTTAAGTTACTTAGCTAATTAATTTAATCACTTCATTCTAGTTCTATAAATTTCCATGTATGGCTAATATAAAATCAACTCTAAACATAAGACTTGCTGCCATAAGTATTCAATAAACTGCCATACAATTCAGACTCTCACCAAAACTGTCATAAACATTGTAAAATCTTATCAATACCAATTACATAAGAAATAGAAGAGGATGTCATTTTTAATATTCAAATATTTCGCATATTTGCTTTGTTTCTCATGGGTTTCAGCTTGATTCTTTATCATTTGTACAAGGTGATTTAAGAAATCCCTGTACATACCAAAATTTTTCTACTAAAATTGGCATTCAAATAATGTTCAAAAGCCCAATAATACATAGTTATAAGTGACACATTGCACACCATTCAGACGACATGCAATTTTAAATTCATGTCAAATACACCTTGTTACCCTTATTGTTACTGACTTCAATAGGTTAACCTTTGGGGTATTTCATTTTCCGTCCAATCTCGAATAGTACCAGGCTGAGGCATACCACGAACATTAGAACTGTCGTCAAACGAGCACATTTGTAAGACAGCATGTGCCAAGCAACTTGTTTACTCGGAGAAGGGACGTGTTGGATGGGGTTTTAGGAGATGGGGTGAAAACTAGGGGGGGAAGAAAATGCTTAGCCAGTGCAGGAGAACTTGGCACAGATGCTTGCTGCGCTCCCTACATTTCCTATTTCTTTGCAAACGTTACACGGGGATTTATAGGGATAAGAAGAGTTCTAGGGGCCTAGAGTATCCTGTGATAGTCGATGTTCGGATTGTCAGGGGCATATCAAAACTAGGTTGTGGACAAACATATCGATCAAAGAAAATGGCGGCTTCAACGATCGTAGTGTACTATTTTGGAACTGCCGCCAGAGGGGACAAGGGATCAACTATTGATAAATTAAGCCCTTCATTGGAACACTTGAATAACTCTGTATGGTCCTAGCCACTTGGTTGCCAATTTAGTACGAGCACATCGCAGGGTTTGTCAAGTAGACAGTTCTTGATTCATATGGTCGAAATCGAACTCGCTTGTCGACTGTTGTTTTTGTTTGCATTGCGCTTTTTTATTAGCTTTCTCGAACCCAAATGGTGATTGCTCTTTCAAATTCTTTTCAACATTAGTGGAATAGGGAAGACGCATTTTTCTCGTTTGTCCAAAGTTGATATATCTGGCCCAAAACAGACCTTGGGACGGTTGTCTCGGTTCTCGTCCATGCACTAAATAAAATGGAGTGAATCCTGTTTGATGAATTCACCGCACTATTGTATGCCAACTCAATATGAGGAATTAAATCATCCCTTCACCAGAAATGATGCAATGATCTAATAAGTTGAGAACGTATAGTACGATTCATCCTCTAACGTTTGACCATCTGAAGAAGGATGTCCAGGGGAAGTGTTGCAATTTCTCCACAACCAAACTTGCGACATAGACATTTGATAACATCCGCTTCAAATTGTGCTCCTGATCGCTATGAATCTTTTCCATAAGGGAAATGTTGCCTAACATCTTTTGTAGTAAAACAGACAATGCTGCAAACAGCATCTGCAGGCTGTCTTGAAGTGGGTTAACATATTCACATATTGGTTTGTTAAAAATAATCAGTCACTACAAGAACATATCTATTTCCCTTTGAAGTCATACCCAACTCTGCAATATCTGCAGCAAAACCATTTAAAAGGTATACTGGAAGAATTGGTTTCAATGGGGCACGAACACTGGGGGGTACTGGATTACGATGTTTTCTGAAATTGTTCACATGACTGAACAAATCTCACACGATGCCTATACATAAAGCCAGAGGAAAAGGAAGAAAGAGCTTATGCAAAGTTTTTCAACGCCATAATGACCCACACTCAAGGGATCATGAATTTGACTGAGAATTTCAGGATCAAACAGAATGGATGATAATGCTTGTAAAGTACGACGTTTACCAGGCGAGTTATGCCTTTCCACAGAAACCATTACGAAGAATGAAAAATATGTTTGTATTGCTCTGCGTAAACCTGACAACACAGGTTTACTCGACAGTGAGAAACGGGAGGAGGATTTTTATTTGGTTTAAAGAAATGACTTTGCTAATATTTGGATCTTGCATTTGAAGCTTCCACGGTCACAGTCCATTGGGGGCTACTAAAGGAGAATTGTTCCTCAGAAGATGAGAATTGGATGACTCATACAATGATTCACCACAGGGCACAGAAATTTCATCAATGCTAGCAGAAGGTAATCACATAGCAATTACAACAACCGTTAATCCCACGGTACTTTGCTGTTGAACACTTCTATTTTGTGGTTTAACAACTTCATGTGGACTGATACTAGACACATAAATTAACTGATCAGTCAAGCGAGACATGGAATCTGCATGTGTATGTTTGGAAGTGGAACCACTGTATAGACTACGGCCCAATCCATAACATCTATGTCTAGAGCCCATCTGGCACGACGACCAGTTGGCCCTTTTGTCTATAGGAGTTTCCTAAGCCCATCAACGGTTGTGTGATCTGTGACAATTTGAAAAGAACATGAGCAAATAATGTCTAACTAAAATGGCGAATTGCCCAAACAATGGCCAAATTCTCTGTATATGTTGACCATTTACGATCAGACTGGTAAGAGTTGGCTGCATACGCGCTATTACTCTTCTCTTGTTTGTACTGTCCCTTAACCAAGAAACTGCACCTATAGCAAATGAAGAGATGCATCAAATATAAAACAAAGGGCGCATCAAAATTGGGATATGAAAAATTGGTGGTTTCATTAATGCTTGCCGGAGGTACTGAAAAAAGAGACCATTACATCAGACCATTACAATTTCACATCTTCTTGACAAAGGTCATAAGAGGTTCGAGAAATTTTGCATGGCTTGACAAAATCTACGATTAAAAATTAGACCAGATATGACTTCAATGAAGTTACATTGTGTGGCGAGGAAAATTGCACAATTTGTCAATATTTGAAAACATCTGGACCTAATCCCTTCTGTGGACCACTTGATGACCCAAAAAGGTAATTTTCTGCTGGAAAAATTTACATTACGCGTCTAGCTTAAGGTGAGTTGAGACGATCAAGTACCCTCCTGCAGATTTGGACATTTGTCCTCAAAAGATCTCCAAATCTACCACATGCATCAATATATTACACATTTACTCTGGTCCAAGGCATCCCATCTAAAAGTGAGTTCCATCAAACCTTTGGAAAGTTCGACTTGAATTTTTGAGACCCATTGGCATGACTTTCCATTGGTACAAGCCATCATCACCTGTAGAAAATGCTGTTTTATGTTTAACTCTGGGGGTCCATTTCAACTTGCCAAAAGGCACCAGCAAGGTCCAAAGTACTCTAAAAAAAGATACATTTCCACGCAAAAACACATCAATCGAATCATCATCTAGGCAATGGATGTGAATCAGTTAATGAGACCCGATTAATATTTCGATAGTCTACTACCAAGCGCCATTACCCAGGTGTGTTTCTTTTTCACCAATAGCGATGGAGCTGATATTCAGATGTGAAGGCTCAATCAAATCGTTTCAATAATTGATCTATTTGTTTATTGCATTTCTGCACGCACTTTGGGAGTACTATGTAAGCACAGTGTCGTTTGGCAAAGAAAAGAATTTTCTGTTTCAATTGTTATCAATCGTTGACCATAATCTGAAGAATGTTTGTGAAAAAACATCACTATTAATCTGAAAGCAAACGATGTACTTGCTTCTTCTGTTCAAAATGACAAATAGGCATTAGAAAAGATCAGAAATATGAATTTGTATCAGCAGTTTCTTGGACATAATGAACATATTTGATGCATTACAAAATTTCAATTCTTTGCCTTTCTGGCCTATAATGAATGAAATTGACCAACAGGAGTGTCTTCATATAAACAGATTCATCAGTGGAGTATTTCATGACTAAAACTGGAAATGACCTCTTTAAAATAGTCATAGTACGAGGCAAATAATACATCAGAGAATGGTTCCGGTTCAAAATCCTGGATACTCACACGAAATCATTCCATCACTACTTGGAAAATTTCAACAAAATATTCTTCCGAAATTAGCTGAAATATGAACAGTTGTGCTACGACAGACTTCCTCCAAAATTGTATCAAATCTGTTGTGCACATGGGTACGGGACATTCCATGACTTGGAATTTGCAATGGGCGCGTATCCAAAATACTTATTGGAAACAAAAATTCCCATCCTCAAATCAAAGGATGCGTAATATCTCTTGCAACCATGAAATTCGCTGTAATGACAACAGACAGCAATATGAGTACATCTAAAGAACCCAAAAACAGTCACGGTTCTTCTCCTACTACTGATTTTAAGGAAGAAGGGAATTGCAGGACAATTTGTCTACGTTTAAACTATGGTAAGTCATTGTTATAGACTCACTAATCAGAGAAAATTTGGCACCTGATGTCAATCAGAGCATGCACAGTACTGTTGCCAATGGGAATTGTCGTGTATGGCTAAGGAGATAAATGAGTAGGCTAGAGAAAGGAATGCACATTTTTAGTCTCATTTGGTGGACCTTGTTCTTTATAAGTAGGACTTCTCAAGTCCACATCATTTACTGATTCCAATATGATTGACGAGTGGTCCTCATCGGAGACCAATATCGTTTCCCTGATCACGACATGTGCTCATCCAGAAAAGCAGAAGGTGACCTGGTCTTTACGATATTGGTGGTGAAGAAGACCTTGGCCTAGGATATGAAGATGAATATCGCTGTTGGGAGCGAGGAGATGAAATGAATCTTGTTATATGGAGAATTGAAACGACGATATTGCAAACGCGAATCACCCACGTACATATGTAGGGGAGGTGACCTATTTGACCTATACGGTCTTATCACTATCCCTATTCATTTGGGAACGTCTATACGAATAGGAACCATATACCGAGAATCATACTATTGATCATCCCTTCTCGAGTATCTATCACGAGGGGTGACCGGTATGGTGAATAAGACCTATTACAGGTATTATATGGTTTTTCATTCCCATGAAATTGTTGGGACCTTTTGAATAGAAATTAACACTACACGTGGACCTTCTCATCAGAAGCGTGAGCACCCAAGGCTACCTCAGAATTTGTAATCTGTGTCAACTTGCAGTAAGTGGCTGCCATCTGATGGAAAACGAATGATTCAAATTTGTAGAAGTTGCATTATGTTCACTACATGTATGTACGAGATTAACAGTATCAGAAGAATGAGGTTGCTGTTGTTCACTTGATTTTTAGCAAACTCTAACCTACGGGCAACTCTACAGCTTCATCTACAGTTGTCGTAGTACGGTCCAGGTTCTTTACATTCATTTGAAGATTGCCTTCCAAACCCAACATAAATATTCTCAAAAGGTCCTTTTGTTTGAAACTGTTCCCTAATCATAATCTCCGTAAATTGCCATATCCACAATATCTTAATGGCAGCAGCATAGATCTCTAGCGACTCTCCCTGAACACGTGGCCTAGCATATGAAAATCCCTTATCTTTTGATTTGGAAAATGACAAAAGGCTTTGCGCATCTCGGTTTTTGTTACTTCTGCATTCTCCTTGACATGTGTTGGCAATTGATCCCAATAACTAAATGCTTTGCCTTCCAATCTACTTGGTAAAGCCTTGAGAACAGTGGTGGCACCATGAGAGATAATTAGACAATAACTATTTACCAATTTTCTGTACCATATATTAAAATCTTCTCTCCTCTTTACCACATTGAACGGATTCGGCAGAATGATGGATCCCAGTCAGGGAATGGTATACCTGCCCAGGTTCTGCCAGATAATCGATGAGTGATACAGAAAAAGGCAATAGAAAGTATATACGATACAAAAACAATTTCATAAAAATCTCATTGAATGATTAAGCTATAAACTGTTAATCAGGTATGAAAAGTCATACAAATCCACAGCTTAATATGATGTAAGATGAAATTTAGCATCTGCCACCACATCACTAAATATGTGCCAGTTTATTTTTCGAGGGGATGCCGAATTCATTCGTGTATGGTGAGGCACCAACACAAAATTCTTCCTAAGTATACAAAAATATTAATTAAATATTGATTATATTTCAAATTTCAAACTTTAAATCAGAAGTTTGAACACTGTTATGCTTCAATTTCAGTCAGACAAAAATATTAACTTCAAATATTCAAGTACAGTCAGTGTCGAAATTAAATCACAGCATTCATGTACATGTCAAATTTGATTTAACTATTTGTGCAAAATGTTTTTGCTCATAAGAATATGTTATAATTCAACTCCAAAACCAGTAGTTCAGGCATGCACACATGCAAATAAATAGTGCAAAAAAAAATCCTACATACTTGACAGGCATTAATTTAGTTTGGCAAAAAACCAGGTCCGGCAAAATCTTCACACGATGACATTATACAGGCGCAGAGAAAACATGAAGAGTGCAGATAACACATACAGCAAAAGACAGCTATGCACAATAACAAGACTAGCTGTAGCGAGTATAGCTGGTCGGTTATTAAAAAAAATGGTATGTGATGGGGTCACATCAAAAGGGGGAAGGGAAGGGGGGGAACTTTGCACGTGACTGATTTTTGAATTTTGTATTACTTTATGTAGATCATTTTTAAGGTTTAAAAATGACACGTTAAATATTTCTCCCTGTTTTGGTGTATTTGAAACTAAACGTGACCCCCACTTTTTTGCACTCGCGCTACACTTAATTTTCATATGGTAATAAAGTGTCACCAGTTGCCAAAAGAACTCAAAAAGTAACAATTGACAGGCTCTACATAGCTGAGGAGATGCATGCTACTCATGAGTTATGTACTTCCAGGTTGAATGAGCTTTTGTTTTTGTTTTTTTAAAAATGTAGGGTCGGGCCTAATTTTAGGGTCAGTCAAAAAGTTACGCCAATATATTTTTTTGCCTAGTAGTCCTGGCTGGTAAACAAAAAGGTGGGTGAATTTTGAGTAGTTAATAGTTTATGGAACCAAATTGGTTACGGCACTTTAACATGTTGGCTTTATTCCGTGAACGTTGGCCGAATTCGTGAGCCTGTTAGCAGAAAATTCAAATTCTTTCCATAAAAGCAATTTGAGGGGATCGATAACGGAGGGAAAAGATGTGAACTGAAATACCTTCTTTCATCTCACATAATAGTCAAGATGAAATTCCTTACCTTCTTTCATCTCACATGACAGTCAAGGAAATTGTTTAAACCCTATACAAATACTTAAGGTAAAACATGAATATTGCAGCCGGTAAACCGTTTACGTTTGTTGGTCCCAGTCGTTCGGTCCGTGCTATTCGGGACTCCTCAGTCAATTCGGTCTCTCGATAGTCAAATCGGTCCCACGTCAATTCGTCCGCATGCCACAATTCGGTTCCATGGAAAAACACTTACATTTCGGTCTCGTAAAATTTCACAATTCGGCCTTCATATCCGTCAATTCGGTCCCCCATGGCCAATTCCCGGACCCAAATGAACCAGCCGTGCAATTTTAATCTGATGTTTGTCATGTGTGTATCGGTTTCTTTCTCTTTCTTTCTTTCTTTCTTCTTCTGCTACACTTCTGTGATACACTGAATTCGTAGTCTTTTTTTCCCCTTGTTTTTTGTTTGTTTTATCAACACAACTTGAATAATAGTAAGGTCAGCACCTATTGCGAGTCTCTCCCATTCGAGGAAAATTTTTGCTTGAGAGTGGCTAGTGGGTCAACGAATGGCTTGACTGAAATTTTAACCATTAAACCGGGCTTTTCAATCGATTTTATTATCATCATCCGTGATGTTTCAGTCGAATTACAATACAGGGGTTACCATACCAATTTGCTAGCTTATGCAGCTCGTTGAATCCCAGGGCCTTTCAGAGTAGACTAGAGTAAGCACTATATGGAACTAAGCAACCGTTGAAAGTCACAGTACCTAATTTTGGGTGATCGATGTAAATGTATCCTAATAAATGTAGTATGTATACACAATAATACGTACATCATTTACCAACCCAAAGATTACAGTCTTTTTTTTCAATATCAAGTATTTTGTTGTCATTTTTTTTGCTTTTTCCCCTATTGGTTTGGATGAACCGCTTCCGCGTGTCCCACTGCTGTTAACGTGTAAAATCAAAAACCGCCAATAAATACTAGTCTAAATTGTATATGTTACATTATTGGTCACAAAAATGCATGACAAATATAATCTGGTTTTTTATGCAATTCGACACCAAATTCATACTGTATACTCTCTCGTTTCCTTTCCAATTAAGCACAGTGCCAATAAGGTAGATATGATTAATGCTAAATTGAGTTATCAAATGGACACATTGGTTTCCTTTTTTTTAATTTCCTGCTTAAAATATTTATTTAGCATACTAGTTATTATAATTTGCAAAACACCTCGGTACAAATAGACTAAAACAACGCCGCAACATTTCCAAATTGACGGAGCTAAGTTTTTTTTCCATGAGTGGGATCTACTATAATGATACTCATGATTGTTTTGACAATTATAATCAAATAAATACTTATTAAGATTGCTCATGATTCGTAATAACTGTTAGGCCAAGGTTTAAGTGGGTTACACGCCCGTTTTGTTTAAAAAACACCCGGTTTTCCTAATGGGAGCCTGAATTCACCCGGGGTCCGAATTGGGCCGTGACCGAACTGACTGGGACCGTATTGATATTGAGTCCGAATCCGCATGGGCCGAACTGGTTTTGGGACTGAATCGACCAGCCTTGACAGTGTTGCAAAATAATTACCCCAACCCATATGAACGCCCAATGACAACATTATGATGCCTCATAGGCGTAAATCCCGAGGGATGGGGGTATAATATCCCCCAATATTTTTGATGAGGGGGGATGGTCAAATACGATCATCCCCCCAATGTTTTATGCCGCGTTCATGTTTTATTTTGAACCACAAAAACCTCATATTTTACCATAATAGTTTAAAAATGGTAAATTTCCCTCCGCGCACGATTCGACGTGCTTTTTTTTTAAATAATTACATTACTATTTACTTCTAAATGGAAAATTTTTAGCGTGCGACTTATTTCGCGCACCGTACTGATAATGGATCTGTTTTTTCAGCACACCCCGTTTCATTCATAACTGTTTTCATCAACCCCCATCCTCCCAATGTCAAAAGAAATTTAACCACTGTGCCAAATCGCTAAATTTGGAAACTTTAACTACTCTGTTCTAAATTCAAGTGTTGCTTGGTACTGACGGTTTGTAATGTCATTTTAAGACTTATCTTGTATTGTTTTATAATTTAAAACGATTATAGTAGCCGTAACAACCCTTTTTCCTTGCCCGATCACGCACGGGCCCGACCACTTTAAGCTTTTCAAGAGGTAGCGATAAGGTGTTTCTTTAAATTGGTCAAGACGTAAAATGATCGGCATAGGCAACAACTTTCATAACGCAGTGAGTGAGTCAGTCAGTTAGTTACACGGATTTGCTCATACTGGCTGGTCTCCGCCCAGGCAAAAGGCTCATCTTGGCGATATATAGCTCTCTCGGGGCCAACCAAAACGCAACACGTTCCGCGAAAAGTCATCCCCAAGTGAGACGAAACAGTACACTCGAGAATTTCCAAAATGCGGACGTTTCCTTCAGAAAAGGACTTCACTTCACAGTCACACTGCCGCGTAGTACTCCATCTCGTACGTATTAGGGGTAGTCGAGGTCCACAGGTCGCGTTCAATAGTAGTAAAGAACAATTTGTCATTTTACTTCCAAGTACATCAAAATTCAGTTACAAAACTGAATTCATTCACAATTTAGCCGTATTTCTGCAAACCGCAATAATCGAAAAACAAGCCAAAAGTTCGTCTTCTACCTCCAACAGTATTGCTGTGTGTACATTTTCAGCCAAACAAACTAGAACTTTTCGCGGTTCTCGCTTTCGCGATTCGTGAACGGGGCTGGGTATGTTTCCCGTACGAACCTAATCAGACGTGACCTGCAGGGTAGTAAACTTTTGTCAACTACCTAGGGCCCTGTTTAAATACCCCAGGGCCCCTTTGCAACTTACGTCCACTTTATTGACCTCCCAAGAGTCTAAGGTCCTAACTACCACAATGTCCCTTCAAACTACACAAGATCTCCTTTTCATCTTGGCTCAGAGCCCCTTCAGTGCCACGAGCATCAATCTCAAGTAACTAAAAATTCTCCTAATAACACAGGTGCCTTTCCCAACTAACCAAAATGACCAATTCCCAATACTCATGGGTGCTCGTTCCAGACCAACATGACTTTTCTGAAAACATTACCCAGATTCTCTTCCCAATTACCCCAGATCCACTTCCCCAACTATCCCATGTTTATCATCCAAACCACCCCAGGGTTCTCTTTCCCGAACAACCCATTTTCTGCGTCTACAGCACTCCGCACTTGAGTTTTACTAATACTCCGTTGGAAAGCAAATTAATTGATGTTCTTGAGGTCCCTTTTGGGAAATATTGGTTGGCCCTCAGAGCTAATTTGAGCCGCAAATTTGAGTTCAAAGCTTACAATATTTCCTCAAATACATTTATTAAGGACCCTAAATGTAAAAGACAAAAATCAGTTTCCCAAGTCCTTAAGTTCAAAAGTCGGGCAACAAAACATAACCCCGTCTCTCGCCCTCTCAATTCGCGCTTTTTCCTCAGCTGAATTTGAGACAAATTTTAGGTTCAAAAGCCTCCAAGTTTCCCTCTATTTTTTTTTCAATGCTTCCTAGGGCCCTATTTAAAAGACAAATCGTATCCCAAGCTCTTTAATTGAGTCTGCCACACAAATCCGTACCCCAAAAAAGTTGGTGCCCTGTTCACCCCCCACCCCCTCACTCTCATAATATCACTCTCTATGATTCTTTACAGCCCACATTTCTACAATCTACATGAACATAGTCTTCCAAATACACCTAAAAAAACTTATGACACATGTCATTGTTGAAGATATCAAAATGCGACTGATTTTTTATCATTTACAAATTTGTTGGATTATAACAACTCTATAAATTTTAGATTAGTTAGCAAGAAATCAACATGTCAATATTGACAATAAATAGTATCGGCCCATGCATAGCAGGGAGGAGAGCCCCATGGAGCAGAGCACTTTAAGTGGCCAAGGACCTAAACATAATTATAATGTATGTATCACCATACCCCATAACACAATATGGGAACCTTGATGATCACATCTGTTATTATGCTATATGCCGTGTGTATACGGGATAAGTTGACACGATGTGTGATATATTGGGATATTGGATATTTCATTGACTTGAATGTTCGCAAAGCATTAAGGAGCCACAAAATTAGCCCGGTGTAAAAGCTTTATGAGATTAGAATATTTATCTATTTCACCATATCCCATACCACCATAGATGAGACTCAGACTCTGCATGCACAAAATTGTTGATGCTACCTACTTTTACAGCATTAGTTTGGATTAATTTGAACAATGTATTATGGGGTTATTGGATTTGTTTATTGATTCTTCAACATTATTTAGGAAACAATGCAAGTTGAAAGCTCTTTGACAAAAAAGTAAAAATTC
Source organism: Ophioderma brevispina (assembly GCA_023653785.1). Taxonomy (NCBI): domain Eukaryota; kingdom Metazoa; phylum Echinodermata; class Ophiuroidea; order Amphilepidida; family Ophiodermatidae; genus Ophioderma; species Ophioderma brevispina. Next base: position 17,801 of record JAMKCH010008530.1, read on the forward strand.
TGGTCCAATTAAAAAACAACAAACATATTCTCTTCAGTAATAATTACATCTAAAATGTCTGTGTTATAAAGCATCCCCAAAGCCTCAGATTCTCCGAAGCACAGTCATTATATAATAATAATATGTGGGATTTTTATTGCGACAAATCCACCAAAAATGGCGATCAAGGCGCCAGAACAATAAGCAGTTTTACATAACATGTACACAATACAAAAAATAACACAATACATGAAAAGCCGAGGTAAATAAGCACAGAAATGAGAAAAAACACAATAGTTAAGCAAATGCTTCTTTCATAGATGAGTTTTCCAAAACAGCCTTTTTTAAAGTGAGTCAGAGATGCGGCTGTTCGACCATCTAAGGGCAGCAGAGCATTACAGAGGACGTGGGAGCAGAAGCAGGCTAGAGGCAATTAGAAAAAGCCCATTCCCCACACACGAATGGTTGTTTTAGAAAGAGGTTCACAAAGCAAAAGGACGGTTGTTTTGGAACGGAGAGTCCGAGTGGCCGGTGGGATTGTATGGTTTTAGAAGACAAACTAATATATTCTGCGCAAAAGAATTCTAACTTAAAGCAATAAGCAGCGTTTGTAATTAATTCTATAATCAACCGGCAACCCAATGTTGTAAACCCTTCAAAACAGGATGATATGAGGACGGCTTCTTAGTTAAAGTGACCAAACGTGCAGCGGCATTTGAATACGCTGAAGATGGAAGACGGCAAGCTGATTTTGTGAAGCCAAACAAAAGTGCGTGCCCATATCAAGGCCGGGAGTTTATTTAATAAAACTGTGCACACAAGCTGGTAGTGGCACGAGGATCAGAGATCTTTCTATTCTACCAATGTTTATGATGTGAAAAGAAGCAGATCGTACAATGCTAGAAATATGATCATTTAGAGATAGAGATTGAGTCAAAAATAACACTAAAATTACGAGCCTGTTTTAGGCAGGCGTGATGTCAGAATCGCCAATCGTAATATGAGGAACATTTACTTTAATTATATGTTTTTCTCGAAAATGATACCCATTAAAGAACATGGAATAGGCCTATTCCCATGGGCAAGTCTCTAGATGTATACCTGTCATTTCTTGAACTACTTGCCTCACAAATCGTCCAAAATTCAACCTTTTTCCTTCACAAAAAACAAAACAGTCCTTCCGCCCTGGAGCAGACTTCAACACATAAACATATCCAGATTATACTCCAACACCAGACAAACCGCTTCCCTCTAAGCCAAAAGTCCAAACCGTTGACAGAATCCAAATTTTTCTCACAATCAAATGCAGTACCGACCCCCAATACGTGCACACTTACTGTCTTCGGTCGCACATGTTTGGTATTTTCACAGTAGACCCAATTCCAATATACATACTAACTTCTGATAACAAGTTCTGGGGTCAATTATAGGGGCAGGCGTGCACGAACAACAAAAAATTGAACACGTGCTTCAATGTCGGGCTATATAAAGTTCAATGTGCCAAGCATAATAAATTGAATTCCACCGCTGCTACCAGCTGTAACACGGAGATTTTAACTTATTCAGTTAAACAATTTACTTGCCAGACAGTACAAGTAGCGGGGGTAGCGGCCGGCTAATGGTACTGACTTCCGATTACATAGTCTCAGATCATAAGATGTAAACAAACTAGTAGTTTATCAGTTCAGCTTGCACTAAACGGCATTTTTAATTCTTCCCATATAAGATTGCTTGCTCAAGCTCATAGCTCATAAAATAATATAAAGTCGATGCCAAATAATAATTGCCTTAAGAGAGAACCCAAAGAGAGGTTTTCCCAACCAAGACCGGGTTAGCAAGTGAAACCAACGTGCAAGGATCACAAACATGAAAACTCCCACAACAAAAAGGTTTGCCAGTCCAAAATTATCGCAACAGGCACTTTCTATTTTTATCATCGGTCAAAATCCCCTCAGGGTTTGCCAGGATGACCAAAATAAATCAATTTCCATTTTTACATTCAGAAATCCTCTCACATACTCTTTCATGTTCATGATCATCGCCCCGACTAACTGGCACGCTTCATTTGAAACAAGATATGACCTGTGTTCGCAAGGTATATCCCCCTCCCCCGCATCGCAGTGGTTTGTTTAATGTGCATGTGGAGACGAGACAAAGAGATTTGGGTCGATACAGTCCGAAATTCTGATTTTTCAGTCCAACAAATCGGAGATCGCATATTTTTCCTAAGATGAGTTACTGTCTATTTTTAGGTTTTTTTGGAAAACTTGGATGTTTTGAACGGAACCCGTATTTCTTAAAGTATATATTTGGAGACGAAATCTAATTGAATTGGGAAGAAAAATGCCGTATCTAAACAATGACACCGAACTTGACAGCGCCCTGCGTGCCGCCCGTTTTCTCAATTTGGTCCCCGATTGGTCAAATTTACACAGAATTGTAATGTTAGTGAAGCAGATAATGGTAAAAATTGTGTCATTTGTTATAAAAAGCATCAATTTGGCAGAGAAGTAGAGAATTAAATTTTTAAACAATTTGGATTGGAACCACCTGCACAGGTCAGTTCAATGTAACCTAGGGTCACAAAAGGTCATTGAGGGTCAAATACATTAAAACATCCGGTAATGTTTCGTAACTCTATCACATCATAAACCTTCTCATGGAGCTATTTGTGACATCCATTTCGACTTAATCAAAGCCGGTCTTCATTCATTTAGGACACTAGATTTTATGAGATACATTGTATAAATTTTGCGCTTTGTTGTGTGGACGGCGTGTCATTTGTTGGCTTTTTGGCTACAATTTGGAATTTTTTGAGTCTTAAAGGGAGATAAGGTCCCAGTAAAATCCAAATCAACTGATGACCAATTTTTATCCCTTCCGTTGGCGGCCATCTTGATTTCAAATGGCTGCCATTTTCAACATATTTTGGCCTATAACTGAACTTCTAAGCAGCATGAAGGTTCCATTTGGTGGCAATACCATGTTGTTGATGTCAAGGAACACAATACACATTCAGAAAGTCGCAGATTGTTTCCTTCAGGCCGGACAATCTTGAATTTCAAAATGGCCGCCATTTCAACATATTTAGCTCGATCTGGACATCTGGCATATAGACGACTCGAGTTTGCAGCAAAAACCCATGTTTTGGTGATTCCAGGAACACAATATTACATCCGAACAGGCACCCGATTGTTTCTTCCGGGGCCATCTTGATTTCAAGATGGCCCCATTTTTTAATTATACTTCGCCCAATATCCGGATTTCTGAGCAACATAAAAGGCTCTATTTGGTGGCAAATACCCATGTTTGTGATGCCAAGACATGTTTATTACATTGAGAAAGTCATAGATTGTTTCCCTCAGGTGTCCATCATTGATTTCAAAATGGCCCCATTTTTAATATATAACTGCGTGCCAATATTGGGACTTCTGAGCAACATCAAAGGATCCATTTGGTAAGTATTCCCCATGTTTTGATGTTTATTGTATGGTGATTTTGTTGCAGGTGTCACCTGAACTGACCAAAGGCTAAGGTACCAATCCGCAACAGAAAAGGCTGCTGGAGACTTGGCGAATCCCAGCTACTTAAACACACCTATTTGCCAACATTTTAGCGCTGTCCCTGGTTTTTCTTCTCTTCCTCTTTGCGCCTAGTTCCTTTGGCAGGTTTTTGCGCTTTATAAGTTCTTGTATTATTATTATTATTATTATTACTACTATTTAGCCAATTGATAAGCTGAATGTTTACAACGTAAACAATGTTGTGGCTTCCTGAGTCCTGGCTTCATGATCAACCTTGGTCTTACAATTCGGATTATGGGCTGGGTCTAAAGCCTACTGGAAGGGCCAACCCTTATACATTTAAAAGAATGCATGGAACAACTTTGTTAAACGTAATGCTGATTTCATCATAACCACATATACAACTTCCTGACACTATCAACAACAGTCCAAGAAAAAAACTGGTATATGAAGCACACCTGTATTATATTGATGTCATCTGCACGCAAGAACACCGAACTGTGCACAGCGATCCTCTACTACAGTAGAGCAACCGGTGATTATGCACTTATTAGAGCCTCCGGTGTTGTAGAATAAGAAAAATCCAGCAACAGGAGGTGTGGGGTTTCTTTTCTCATCAAAGGCTCTCAAGTCACTCACGTGCCAGCCTGTTCCAACTGTCATGAGCGCACCTGAAGCTTACCCTGCTGGGTAACTCCTGAAACAACAGTCATTTGCTGCTATCACCCAGTGAACACTGTCTTTCGCTTTTACCATGGACTTTCCACTGCCACCGGTGCAGGTTCCAGCCCATCTTCTGTGCATTCCTGGAGATTGGGGTGCTAGACTTGGGCCTGGGGACCGCTGTTCTCGTGCATAGTGCGGGTCCATCAGAGGTGGGGTGTGCGTGGGGGAATTCGTGAAACGGATTTAGCCTTGTTGCACTGGCAACAAATCCAAAATCCAGCAAGTAGACTGTGTACACAGGCCTATCCGTCGCCAAATGAGAACTTGTCCAGCTGAACACATTCTGGTCATGGGATTAACAAGCATTACTAACTTGTAGACCACACACTTTTGAATCTTAAGTCTAATCATAGAATTGGTCTCTTGCAGGAGGCAGGAAATTGCCTTCAGAGTAAACTCCTCCCAGAGATCCCCTGAAACAATAGACGGGGAGAAAGGTAAGTAGTGTGAGATACACAGCTCTGTGAGCAGTATACTTCACATACCTAACTGGTTCAACCGCTCTGTGTGATGAGCTTGAAGATTGAACCCAGGCACAGGAACGAAGCCACAAAGAAATTGCACTGGATATGCTACCTAGAATAAAGAAGAAGACTACGCCTTTGCCTCCAAATGATAAGTCATCAAAGCCAGAGGAAAAACTGAAGTCTTCAACCAAGAAGCACTGTACGTAATCCACCATAAGCTCCAAGCAGAACCGTGAATGTTGCCACTGAGACTACACTTGACGATGCTTACCCGTGGTGCTTGATGAGCATGGTACGTCAAAGGCATGAAGCACTTGCCACCCCTACATCTCAAATACCAGCAGCCTGCTGTGCCTGGGAGGCACTGAGGGATCTGACTGATAAGAAAGCAACCCTACCTATAATAATCAAAAGGTGAAACACTGAAGAGTGTCCGACCAATGGTTTCAGCACTTTATTCTTAACCTTGGCAAAACCACGTTTTCAGAATAACACTAACCGTGATGAAAATTTCTTCATCACAAGATAGCAATGTCTGTCCTCTCAAGACTGGACTTTTCACTAAAGAGGAGCTTTCTGATCTGCCTGAAGAACTGAACAACACCAGACCCGGGTCCCGACAACATTCCTGCAGTAATCTGGAAGAATCAACTTTTTCATGATCGACGTTGGAATTTTGTGACACATCAACATGGGAAACAAACCATCTGCCTTATTAATAACATCGTCATCACTCCTCTACCACAGAAGGGGTGATCTCCACACCAAACATACAGGGAAATCACACTGTCACCGCTTGCCCTCTAATCTATACAAATCAATGCTGCTCACAGAATCGTGTCTCGCAATATCCCATTCTTCACTCAGACGAAACCAGAATGGTTTTTCGTAAAGGCAATCAGCATTACTCATATCTTTGCCCCCATAAGGATCATACAAGAGTGATAATTTTTTCCAATAAAAAAAGGTTCATACTTGTGTTATATACTTTTCCACGTCTTCGTTCACAGTGTTAACAGAGATGTAATGGCTGCAATATTCTACCACTATGGTGTCCCAGACGAGACTGTCAAAGCAATTGCCATCAATGTATGATACCCATCTACTTTGTTCAGACCATGGATAGGCCCGCAAAGGAGTTCCTAACACTAATTGAATCCTCAAGGAATCTCTGCTTCCCTATCTCTTTGACTCGTGGTTTATTACATCCCCCTCATATTGCCATCAATTATGGCCTGATTATTCATCAACCCAAGCGTTCTAGACGTCACCAAAGGCAGCATCTCACAGACCTTGACTATGCGATGATCTAGCTCTAACAGCCGATCTGATCTGTGGTGCACAATATCTACTAACTGCACTCGAGAATGCCGGAGACAAGTCGACCTACATCTAATGCCAAGAAGACTGAATTATGACCATCAATGAGGAATAATCATCAATCTATCTGCACTACGGTACGTAATCCCAAATCAAAGAGTCCAGAGACTTTCAAATCCCCTGGTCTATTTGCCGGACAGCGAGAAAGACTTCGTGTCACGCAAGGACAAGCTTGGAATGCCTGCAATAACTACACCACTTATGACAATTTGGTATCTTATCTCCATTCAACCATAAGCCTGAAGTTCTTTAGAGCCCTGTGAATAAGCATCTGTTATCTGGATCTGAGACCATGACACTTAATAAAGAGCTACAGGATAAACTGGATTGCACCTACACCAGGCTTTTTATGATAGTACAAAACATATCCTTGCGTGAGTCACATGACTAAAGCATATATATGTGGAGATATCCCTCCAATCTCATCTTCTGTTGCCCACGCAAGCACGATTGCCGGTCACTGTTATCGTGCGATTGATCAGTAGTCTCGGACATGTTGGAGGTTACATGCCCAAACGATGTTGATTGCTCGAGACATGCAGAAGGATCCTCTGCCATCCCCAACTTAAAGACGGACAGGGACATTTTGGCGCTACGTGGTGAAAAGCATCTCGGATGCGGCCACTAGATAGATGGATATTGAGTTTCATACTTGAAATTGTTGAACATCTTGAACAGCAATAACATTGAAAACCTATACCCCCCAGAGCTATGGCTCTCCTAGGATTCCATGATTTTAAATTTGTTTTGGTGGCAATAGAGGATGTATATCGATTAGAAGGAGTCATTGGAGTTAATCTATTTTGCTCATAAGTCCAGATATCGACGAAGTATATGTTAAAAAATAGAGTGTCCATTTTTGAAATTAAAGATGGCTTGTCAAAGGAAACATTCTGGATGCAAATTATATTTTCCTTAACATCACAAAGATGAGTATTGCAACAATGAGCATTCTATGTTGCCCAGAAGGCCAGATGATTGGAGCGAAGTATAATGTTTAAATGACAAGCCATTTTTGACATTCAGATGGCCACCACAAGGAAACATTGGGCAATAACTTTCTGGATGTAAGATATGGTGTTTCCTTGACATCACAACATGGGTATTGTCACCAATTGGATCTTTCCATGTTGCTCAGAAGTCCGGATATTGGGCGAAGTATATGTTAAAAAATGGCTGCCATTTTGAAATTCAAGATGGCCGCCTAGAGGAAACAATATTTTTATTTTTGATGTAGTACTTTCATTCACTGACATCACAAACATGGGTTTTGGCACCACAGCTTGTGAGCTCCTAATACGATCAGAAAGTGCATTAGAGAGCAAAATTATGTTTAAAAAATGGCGGCCATTTTTGAATTCAAGATGACCTCCTGAAGGAAACTATCTGCGACTTTCTGGCTGTGATATTGTGTGCCTTTACTCAAAACATTGGGATTTGCCACCAATTTTATTTCTGTGTTGGCTCAGAAGTCAGATAGAGATGCAAATATGGTGAAAATGGCAGCCATTTTTAAACCAAGATGGCGCTCACGGAAGGGGATAAAAAAATTGTAACAATTTGAGTTGGATTCCTGGGACAATTATCTCATTTTAAGAACCAAAATTCCAATTTGTAGCAAAAAAAGCCACAAAATCTAACCATCACCACAAAAAAAAATCATCAACCGCACACAGACATGCGGAAGCCCAAAGGACTCCGAGGATGTGACGCGAGGACCTGGATGGACGCGGGGCCCGCCCCCCTACTATTTGTTTAGAATATCAACCGAGGACATTTCGTAGGTTATTGAACAAAGAAAAGAAAACAAAACACTAAAGTTTTGAACTCCCTCTGTCGGTCCGAATCGGCCCCCATAAACGCATACCGGATATATCTGTCTCACGACTATAACATACAAAGCATATATTACATGAAGATGGCTTTACGGCTTATGCCCTCCAGTTTGATTTAATATAATGTAAAATTGTTTTAAAACATGGGAGGGGGTCAATATTTTGCTGGAAATGTCCTCTAATCTCTTTAACCGCTTAATACATTAACATAACCATGAACCTTTCATTGAAGAGATACGGGGACATAGCTCACTGGGATACATTTCGGTGAATTTTGTTGAAAATCTAACAAGTCATATAATAATAATTAATAATAATATATATTGGCTTTTATAAAGTCCCATTTCATCTAGATCACGCAGTTGTGTTGCCTATTATTATTACGCTGCGTCAGGAAATCTTCACAATATTTCCTTCATCTAGGCCTTCAATCTGGCGCACGCGCACAATCCTCTCCGCCTTAGATTGTAATATCCCCATAACAGCTCCGCAGATTTCACTTGGGTCGACGGAAGCAAGTGAGGTAAGGTGCCTTGCCCAAGTGCACAACACATTGGCCGCAGCGGGGGCTCGAACCCACGACCTTTGGATCCGATGAGTCGGCAGTCATATACACTGGACCACATGTGCCCTCATAAGTCATATGACATTTTTATCACCACAGCCAGACATGGAACAAAATCGGTATTATATATTTTATACTTTGACATTGTCACATTTTAAAGGCCAAAATCATAGGATTTTGGCATGGTATGTGAAGCCATAATCTGCAATGGAAAGTAAAAGAAAATTTTTTTTTTATAGCAAATCTGAAACGCATCTCCGGCATTGCATCAAGTATCTTCTTAGACCAATTAAAAATTGTTCCTTTTGACTGCAAAATCTTTAACATTGCTTCATAAAATTTCCACCGGCAGCATCATGAGAAAACAAGCATGGTATAGCGGTTTAAACTGATCCCCAAAATTTTGTAAGGCAACATGTGTACTAGACCACGAGACTGACAATCGTGGGGTCCCCCTTTAAGTAATTCCCTCGGTCTCAAGTGCAGTTTCAGTTGTCTTTCGCTGGGGCCTCCAATCATAGAGGTAGGATTTTTTGTAGAGTTTTTGTCCCTGTAATTGGCAGATTTGTTCCCAAAATATGGATCGAATAAAAACGGATTTTTGTTTGTGCAACGGTTTAATCAAATAACGCCCAAACACTACTTTAGAACATTTTTTATTTTAGAAAGGTTTTTGCTAGGTGAAAGTCATTAAGGGCATGTGTGGGCCCCCCCCCCAAAACAGTGTGAATATCCTTAATCTTTGATTCTCAAATTCTACGAACCGTATTTTGCGATTTTTTGCATGAACCTTATTGGAATTCACTTCCCCCTAAGTTAAATTTGCCCTCGAGCACCCCAAAAAACATTTCTTTCTGGTCTGCGATTGTTCAATCTTATAAATTATTTGAGGTTTGAACTTTATCGGTGCTTTGCTTCCCCCGCCAAAATCTTTGCTCAAGTAAGTTTAATATGCGAACCCCCTTCTGCCTCCCGACAGTATTCGCTCTGTGCAATGTTGCCCCGCCCCCAGTCCCCCTGCCCACAAAGATGTGTTGAAAACCAAAATGGAAAAATAACTTGATATAGGGCCAGGCCTAGTCCTAGGCCTACTTGTTGAATATGCTCCATTGATAACTGAATTTATTTCATCTTATATTTCCTCAAACATGAATACTAGGTAAATAGATTTTGATTAGGCCTAATTGCAAATGAACACGTACTGCTGATCAATGTTAATGCCGAATGCATGTGCATCAACATTGCATCGATGTACCTTACAATGCTGTGGTAAATCTGCGATGGACGTCCATTTTACATACTTTTACACACGGATCATGTTCTAAAAACCCTTTTTTTCTCTGATGAAATCGGATATCGCCAAGGGTCTCATTTATTTCACCAAAATGGTTGCCAAACTTCGGACAAATTGAAAAAAAAAACGGGCAACTTCGGACACTGTGAAGTTTTGGTGCCATTGGTTTAGATACGGGCATTTTCTTCCATTCAACTTAGATTTGTCTCCAATATATACTTTAAGAAATACGGCGCTACAAAACATTGGAAGTTGTTTAAAGCCGAAAGTACGAGTTAAAACTAAATCAATGTATCAGCTTAGAACCTGCTATCCGAGTCCTTTCTAATAAATGACCAAATGATCCTAAATTATCCCTTTTTTCATACCTTGAAGATGTTGACGGGGACGTGTTTCGCATGTTCTAAAAATAATCAATACTCATTATTTAATTGTAAACATTTATGCCCAAGTTTCATTCTTTTATAAGAAATGCACAATTCTTACAATATATGTCGCTATCCGCTTAACTATGTACATCGATGCATGTTTGATGCACATGCTATCAGCATCAATTTCGATCTCGTGTTGTATTGTTCCAATACAATAAGTTTAATTACACTACCTGTTTTTTAGGGCGGCGATGATCATCGTCAAATGGATTTGGGAGAGCTTTCTCCGCCTCTCCTACCTCCAGATCTACTCTTTAGAGAGCACTTTTTTTGCTACAGTCCTATTTTTTTGCGATGGCTCGTTTGATACGTGATAGAATGAACGCTGACTGAACATTGCATCTTTTTGAAATAATCATTGAAAGCAGTTGAAGTTTATTTGTTGAATATTTGTATACAATATTCACCGTTCCAATTTGAATGTCAATACTTTATTTTTTTCTTTTTACTTTTTAATAATTATGTATTTCAAAATATTTATTTTGCTGCCGTTTTTTGTATTCTAAACACTAAGTGGTTTTAATGGGGGGGGGTCCATGTGGATACAGAGTTTCCGGTGTTTTTTTTTTCACCATGTTTATCGCTAAATTTGATTTTCGCCCATTTTTTATGTCTTGCCTAAATATCAGTTGCGCATATTTTGGCGGAAAAAAATCAAATTGGCCGTGGCGTTATTATGCTATTAACTTATTAAGCATTTTGGTGGCGCTATTTTCAGTTTTCTCCCCTAAAATCCAGGGGGGGGCAGGACACCAAAGTTAATGCACTAAAGTTGGGGAAGGGTTATTTTGGGTTGCCGTATAAACATATAGAATATCGCTAAAAGTTCGTTTTTTTTGGGGGTGACCATTTTTCTCTTAAACCAGATATCGCCATGCTGAAAATTTGCACAAGAGCAAGAAGACTTAATTTAAGGAGGATTTATCTGGCGCTCACCAGATGACACCCACTAGATTTTTTACAAACAAAAAAACGATATTTTTGAATTTGCGTGCTTTTTCCAAAAATCCCTCAACTGACAAAGCAATTTAAAATTTCGGCCGTTGCCCTACTCTCCTTCTACAAACATGTTTTACAACACCATCGCAGGCACATCAACCAAGTCGAGCATACGTATCCGTTTGTTTTGGTCAGCTGTATCAGAGAATGGAATTCCCAATTTGACGACACGGTATTTTTGTGGACAGAGTTCTGCACGGTTGTTTTATATAGCTCAGCCCGGGCTATGAGATTCAGTACATAGTATAATCGCGGGGTTTTTTCCGAAAAAAAAAAAAAAAAAGATTTCAAAAACCTGTCGGGGAAAAAAATTTAAAATACGTCACTTACCGACCTCCATCGGTAATATTCCGATTCCCTGGTTTATTATCAACGAATATTAATTAATTAGGACAAAAATAAACATATGAGTATTGTGAAACAAGTTTTTCCTACACAGTTTTTGATGTAGAATTGGTAAATGGCAATTTTTAGTATACTCATGCCTTCATTTTCTTTCATTTTGCGCCCAGTTATTCGCCAAATATCCTCGTAAAGTCAGCTGACATAAACTGCACATCCGTTACAAATAATAATTACGTGACATTTGGTATGGATTTTTAAGTCAAGGTGGAGTAAATGCAAGTTTAAAAAATGCGTGAATGGACCCCGTAATAGATTTATATTACGCTTTGACCTAGTTCCACGACCACAACCCAATATGGGTGTGGCAGAGGTGTTTACATCAATCACTGTGAACGGGGCATTGGAACGTATAGAATTCGATTCAAGGTTAACCCGTTCCCTCCCGCGGCCCAGAGCTACCCACAGCCATGTTTCAATCTACTATCAAGAAAACTTGCAAGAATTCTCGATAATCACTCTGCCTAACTAATAGTAAATATAGCTGCCGATAGCTGGCCGCGCTGATTGTTGTGTGTGTGTGTGTGTGAAGCATTGATCCCTCATTCACTTTCAATTCATTCAATTCAAATTATTTTATTAGCATATCATTCAGCCAATACATATACAATAATGATACAATTATTCCTGTTTTATTGGAATAAATATTTACATATTTAAGAGGGAAAAATAATATACAGAATTTGAAATGGCATGATATCAAATGCGTGGAGAGGCCCATAATAAGTCTGATGGACTTTGAGTCTGACCCACCAAAATATACAATGATTCTGATTAATAATTTAAACTACTGGACAGAACATGACAATACAAACAGGAAACAGTACGATCAGAGGCGAGGACATTGACAATTATTGTTTTAACAGATCAGGGGCACAAGAACATGGTGAACGTGGGTGAACCAGTAAAGACACGCTAAAAGAGAAAGGGATAAAAAGGTATTGCAATTATGGTGGTCAACTATATAGAAATTGATGGGGAAAAATACTGATGACATGTTTTATGACTGATAATCAAAAAGTTCCCATTTAAAATACTTATTAATTAACTCTTGTTTAGATAAATTTAAAAGCATTAATGGTTTTCGATTTTTTATGATACCTGTTTACTAATTGTGTTCCATATTTTGGGACCAGAGTATTTTACTGAGTACTAATTGGTTTGATGAGGTTTTGGTTGTGATGTATTGTGTTGTCATTGTCGGGTGTTATATGTGTGTATATCACTAGTTTGGAAAAATAGTTAGAAATGAGTTTGTAATGGTGTTTGAGTTGTACGATACATGAAAACCGCTGTTTGTAGTTTATTTAAATCATAAGGTTTAAAGTTTTTAGATTGTGGAACATTGGTTTAGTATGAGATGTGTTTCATTAATTATTAATTGAACGTTAGGCTCGTTTTTGAAGTTTGAATATATTGTCCAATTTATGCGAAATAGGAGAAGTCCATGGACAGTGGTTATTATCTATTGTTATGTCTGTATTTGCCCAACTATGTTTAACTGTACGATATGTAACGGTATTATAATTGTTTTGTATAAAGAGAATAAATAGTTTGGGAAGGTGTTGTCGGATTTCTAAGAATCTCCCGAGGTTCTTAGAAAATTTTGATTGTATTTTGAGATATGATATTTCCAGGAAAGAATTTTGGTCCAATTATTACACCCAGAAATTTTTCATGGTCACGGGGTGAATGGGGTGTATTGTGCAATCATGCATTTTGTTGGGTGGTGTGTCATGCTTTTTCTTGTGAAGTGAATATATTTTTAGTGTTTGATCATTAAGCGAAGTTTGTTGTCTTTAAACCAGTGTTATACACTGTATAATCTTTGTTAAATATGTTTGAGAGGGGTGTAAGGTTTTTGTGTGATAGAAATCTGTGGTGTCCATCGGCAATAATACAAAGGAGAATTGTTTGGAAGAAGAAGGAATATCATGAAATGACACATAGAGGAGAAAAGCAAGGGACCAAGATTAGAACCTTGAGGTACAACACAGTAGGGAACTGGAGAAGGTCAGATAGTGTGAACCAAAAAAGGTGAATTGGAATCTATTGGATAGATAACTGGGAGAAGATCTAAGGGAAGACCACGAATACCATAGTGGTGGAGTTGCGCAAGTAGAATATCATTATCAATCGTGTCAAAAGCTTTGGATAAATCGAGGAAGATACCAATGTATGATAGTTGAGAAGCAAGGGAAGAAGAGATGTTGTTCTAGATATCAGAAGAGCAAGGTCTGTTGAGTTTGTTTGCGAAAGCCCTTTGGTTTCATGGAAGAATTTTGAAAGCGGGTGAGAAAATTATCAGTCCCTGTTATATATAAGACGCTCAGGATATTTGTGAAAACAGGAAGAAAAGATATAGGGCGGTAATTTGGGAGACATGGGGCTCACCTTTTTGAGACAGGAATGACTTTCGCACCTTTAGAGCTGAGGGGAAATCCAGTGCGATAGGAAAGGTTAAAGATGTAGGTAAGGGGTTTGGAGATGAAAGGAATAACACGCTTACGATCGAGGGGCTAACATTATCAGCCTGCGCTTTTGCCATTCTTAAATTTCTTAACTATGTCAAGAACCTACTTTTCATCTATGGGATTGAAGATATGAGTTGGAATGGGGATCATCAAGATAATCAGAAATATAGAAGAGGACTGGATCTTAGAGGCAAGTTTCAGGACCACATTTGAACTGAGCTAGCCCGATTGCTCACTCCTCATCCGCTACGATATCCCATGTTATTTGCGTTGTAGGATAACACGGGCAATGTAATTGGAATTTCAATATGTGTTTTAAATCTCAGTGGACCACTTTCCATTTCCGCCACATACGCAACACATGTCATTGAGTTGCAATGCATTGTGCATGGCAGGGCGTGTGTGTTTGTGTGGTACAAGACCCCATCCAGTGACAGGAAGTCTACCTTGCCTTAGCCCAGCCATGTAAATACGTTCGTAGTTCCGGCATCGTGACATGTCAATGTATCTCTGCTTGTACGTATGTTTCTAATACGTCGCGCCGCTGGCCCTGACCAATATTTGTGAGAACTTGGGCAGTAATTTGTGTTTTAAACATTTTTTTTAATTTGAGTAATTTTAATAACCATTTTAGCATTGAACAGACTATGCCCTCTGGGCTGCACGATATCAAACATTCATCGGGGGCCTGGCACTTGTTGTGTTCCACCGCTGTAACCACGCATGCGCAAATGTCAGGATAGATTGTTGTGTGCCCGGTCGTCTCAGCCCCGTTACTAATCAACATACGTCCCCCCCCCTCCTAAATCGTACTGGGGGGCTTGCGTGACCATTATGGCTCGATTTAATCGCATGGCTCAAAACACTTGACATTTGCAGTACGATGGAATTTTGCACTGCATGCCGGGAACGCAATAACAATGTAAATGTATGGTTGCCAGTTCCTGAGTTTAAAGTCTCTTTACATATTGTAGCAGCACAAATTGCATTTCACGTAATATAAACTCGTATTCAAACTAGGTCAATCGAGATTTGATTGACCTGAAAATCCGTGCCCGAATCAGCTGTGAGGCTATTGTCGTTTGATTTGTATGTGGTTGGTATGTTAACGGAATAAACGTATGTGCCGAATTTAAGTGGCCAGAATACTAAAATTATCCCGAAATCAGAATCCCAACCTATTTTGAATTTTGGTCTTCCAAAGGTAAAGTCACTTCTGGGTATCATATTGAATTCATTTTTCTGCCACCACATCCATTCCGTTGAGGCTGCCGAATTTGTGGTAACACAATACAAATTCGTTCCCCTCAGCCATACACGACAGTGAAAGCAAGCATAAGGGACGCACCATTAGACTTCAAGGGGGGTTGGAAGTTTGGTTGAGGGCAACTTTTTTTTTTTCGTTGGGCTTTTGGAGCATGTTTTTTTTTCTTCAAGTCATAGGCTGGATTTTTTTTGCTTATTATACTTGAGACATGTGTTTTTTTTTTTAAATTTTTTTTGGTGGTGGGTTGACTCATTTTGGTCATGTTTTTATTTTTTTGTACGTTAGGCCCTGCATATTGGGGGCCGGGTTTAGGTAATGTGCTGGCACTTGCAAGTATAAAAGAGATGAGGTGCATCAATGTTTACAAACACAAGTGTAAGCACCGGTCTACTGACATGTGAGAGGTGCGAAGAATATGCCTATACAGTTACAGCATCAATAGCCTTATCACGCTGATTGCTTGCGAATTTTAAAAGCACAAGCCCTGCAGATGCTCACGTAAACTGCCGGCAGTGCTTTGTTCGTGTGACCGGCGTTGAACGTCACCTGTCAACTCATCTATAGCGCGCAGGGTGTGATGCAGGGAGGGGGGGGGGTTGTGCGCAGATGCCTTTCCAATCTTTGCTTCCCCAATACACATT
This sequence comes from Ophioderma brevispina, assembly GCA_023653785.1. Taxonomy (NCBI): domain Eukaryota; kingdom Metazoa; phylum Echinodermata; class Ophiuroidea; order Amphilepidida; family Ophiodermatidae; genus Ophioderma; species Ophioderma brevispina. The sequence goes on from JAMKCH010008530.1 coordinate 33,785, forward strand.
TTCCCATGCAAATTTGATATGAAAAACACTTTGAAATTCTGAAATTGGTTCACTTTATCATGTAAAATTGAATTAGTACATATAGTTGATGGGTTAAATTTGGTTTGAATTAAGCATAAAGTGTTCATGGAGGGTTCGTATCTGGGGTGGTTGCGGGAGGAGGTATAGGTATGTTCGCTTTCCAAAAACATTTTCCCATGCAAATTGGATGGAAACAATTTGAAATAATGTTTATAGGTATGATCAACAGTTTTAAAAAGTGCGGAACCCTTGCAGTGTTCGCTTTCCAAAAAACATTTTCCCATGCAAATTTGATGGAAACAATTTGAATTAATGCTTATAGGTATGATCAACAGTTTTAAAAAGTAAAATATAGTTGATGGGTTAAGTTTTGTTTGAATTAAGCATAAAGTGTTCATGCAGAGTTTGTATATCAAGCCATCCAAGGGTGGGTGCGGGAGGGGGTATCCCCTCCCGCTCGAAGCGCAGAACCCTTAATAATAATAAACACTTGTAGAGCGCATACAGCAACGGCATCGATGCGCTTTACAATGTACCATAAATACCATAAATTTAAAAATACAAAAAGCCTTAAAAACATATTTTGCAACACACACACAATATTACACCTCCGCCCAAAAAACCCAAACGATATAAATTACCGTATCAAAAAGGCATGCAGGCATGAAGGTGAATTATAATAACAAATGCCAGGAGTGCTGCTCGCGTAATGTGCCTGCCCACTGACCCGAGTCCGCAATGCACCGACAACGAAGCATGATGTGGAATATTTGCTTTCCAAAACACATTTTCCCCATGCATTTGATAGAAATAATTTGAAATTTATAGGTGGTTCACTTAAATTATAGGTATGATTATCATGTTTAAAAAGATCTCCTCAGCCAGCTGCTACCTGAGCTGCCTTCAGTTGATCCTCGCCTTTGGCGCTCAGTCAGGTCTCATGACCTTGCTGTGAAAGTCCCAAGGTCCAACTTGGCCTCCCACAGAAGATCATTCTCCCATTCTCTGTAGGCTTATGGAATGCCCTTCCTGCTCATGTAGCATCAAACCAGGACTTGCAGAGTTTCAAAGGGGAGGTTAATCGCTACCTTGGCGCCAATCCGTCAGCGTTACTAATTAGATAACTGCTGTTAATGCGTAGATCAGCCTTGACATAAATGTAAAAAAAAGTAAAAATAGTTGATGGGTTAAGTTTTGTTTGAATTAAGCATAAAGTATTCATGGAGAGTTTGTATATCAAGCTGCCTGGGGGGTGGGTGCGGGAGGGGGTGCCCCCCCTCGTGCGGAACCCTTGCAATATTTACTTTCCAAAACACATTTTTCCCATGCATTTGATATAAATAACTTGAAATTTATAAGTGGTTCACTTAAATTATAGGTATGATTAGCATTTTTAAAAAGTAAAATATAGTTGATGGGTTAAGTTTTGTTTGAATTAAGCATAAAGTGTTCATGCAGAGTTCGTATATCAAGCTGTCCGGGAGTGGGTGTGGAACCCTTGCAATGTTCGCTTTCCAAAAAACATTTCCCCATGCATTTGATAGAAACAACTTGAAGTTTTTCACTTAAATTGTAAGTATGATTAGCATTTTTAAAAAGTAAAATATAGTTAATGGGTTAATTTTTGTTTGAATCAGGCATAAAGTGTTCATGCAGAGTTCGTAGCTGTCCGGGAGTGGGTGCGGGGGGGGGGGGGGGTGGGGGGGGGGGGGGATACCCTGCAATATTCGCTTTCCAAAACACATTTTCCCCATGCAAATTTGATAGAAACAACTTGATAAGTGGTTCACTTTATGTGTATAAAATTATTTGCTTTTTAATGCTTATATAGGTATGATCAGCATTTTAAAAAAGTCAAATATATAGTTGATGGGTTAAGTTTTGTTTGAATTAAGCATAAAGTGTTCTTCGAGAGTTCGTATATCAAGCTTTCCAAAACACATTTTCCCATGCAAATTTGATAGAAACAATTTTATATAATGCTAAAAAGTAAAATATAGTTGGGTTAACATTTGTTATGCAAAGTGTTAATGGATAGTACGTATATCAAGCTGCCGGGGCCGGGGTGAGTGCGGCAAAGTGCAAAACCCTTGCAATGTTCACTTTCCAAAACACATTTTCTCATGCAAATTTGATGGTAACAATATTATTTTATAATGCATGACCAACTGCTTTGCAAAGCAAAATCAAATTGTTTTCCTGATGTAGTGGCCGCAATGCAGCCATGTGCCGCATAAGCGATACGGGTGTGGGTACCGGAACATTTAGTTTTCAATGCATATTTAAATTTCTACTTAATAATTGATAGACCCAATTTAAAATTGCAAGTTAATTATAAAAATGGTAATATAGGCCTACTTTGAGTAAGTCTGAAAGCTGGTGTAAGGCTAATTTGTGAATGAAGCACGCCAAGGTTGGTGCATGGGTCGTTTCATGCATGCGTAAAGGTAGTACAAGATTGGTCGCAACGTTCAATGACAAATTTCTCAAACCAGGAGAAGCCCAACACTTGAATCAGGTCTGAAATTACTTTTTAAAACCCCAGGGAAAAAAATTGCAAATTTTATGGGTTATAGAGTATTTTCCAACGTAAGTAAGAGGGCAGTTTTTTTTCTGTTGTGTTTTCATAGTTTCCAAGTTTTTTTTTTAACCCTTTTATAAGGTGTGGGTAAAGGGTTTTTTTTTTTAATGGAAAGTGGGGAAAGTTTTTTTTTTGCTCATATGGTGGGTGAAGTTTTTTTTTTAGAAAACTTCCTAAGTCCCTAAGTCTAAAATTTCACTGGGTTTATGATTAAAATGTAAACTTTATCCCGATACCAAAATTTCTATTTTGATGGAGAACAAGTTGTTGACCAGGTCACCTACCTTTAATTGCTCATCAGGATAAGCCAGTAAACTTGTTGATTGATACCAAATGTAATTTTTTTAATGATAAAATTCCATTGCTGTAATACTAAAGACATGTTGATAACACTAAAATGTCTATTGAATTCATCCGGCTTAGTGTTTTACCCCATGCAATCTCTGATGGATTGTTGACTTAACTGATAATTTCCTGACATTTGTGTTGATCATGAACAAGTGAATAAGATAAGGTTCAATATATCTAATAGTGAAGATTCTATACATGTTAATTAGGAATGTGGTCGCTACATGCATGGTTTTAGAAGATTCTTTATATCTGAAGTTGTCAAAACATTTGGCCGAATGTTCAAGAAGGGTTGCTCAATGGACACTCTTCCTTCATGGCTCATCAAACAGAACCTGTAATGTTTATTACCATACTCATCACCAAGTTTGTTAATGGTACTCTGCATCCACGTATTTTTGTCTCGATTGGGTGGCGATAAAAATATGTGAATGTACGGATACATTGTTGATTTGTGATGAACCACTCGGCAACATGTTTGAATCCCTAAATGGCCACGGATATTTTATATTGCTCTGTTCTGCTGCTCTATATTGCACCTAAAGGGTTCATAACGAATATTATATACTTCATTAATATATTCTTGTTTATTGATTGGTTGAAAGTGTGTCACATGTTAAAAATAGATACACTATATCATTGAGGATGTATCACGTACCTTTAAGCCGTATATATTCTTTTCCCGCGTAACGAACGTCGCAGTTCATAGATCATGAATTGTGATGACATTTGATATGTACAAGCTACAGAGACTATTTTCTACCCCATTCACCATATGGCAGACACCCATAAACGATATAATGCGATCGTAATATGTAGGATGTCAACCCTATGTATTTCTCCCTGGCCTTTCACAGACGATATATCGACATCCGAGGTGAACTCAACGAAATCATAACAAGATGAACAAGTGATTTCCAGAGTAAAACGCCGCGTTTTATAAGTTGTATGATGATGACGACGATCAACAGTGCTTCAAGTTCAAGCGACAATACAAATAAGCAGATCAAGTATAGCCTCGCCCTTGCGATTTTCAAAGGGGCAGTGTGAGTGTAAGCTTGCCGCGCGGCTTGCCGGTGATGTTCAGTTCTGACATATGACACTGCCAGTACCAGCTCGATAACCCAGGTCAGGTTAGTTGGAATTTGACTAACCTTGAGTCATGACTGTTTGCATTAGCCGTTTTCGGAACTGTTTGGAATTTGACTTTTTTTTAAAAAAAATATGAAGATTAAACTAGAAGTGTAGGTCTACCTCTACATGAAATTTATGGACGTAGAAATAGCCTCAAGATGAAGATGTGTAGGCCTACTTGTAGCCTAGGGTAGGCCTAGGCTAGGCTATGGGCAGTTTAATCTTTTAATTTTATTAAATTTCTTTCAACCAATCAATAAACAATGAATATATTAACAAAGTAAACAAAGTATATAAAACAAATATATACTGCCTAAATTCGAGGCTCTGGATTCAAACTATGGGCCCTTGCTGAGGGGCTGTGCCCCTCAGCAAAATAGTACTATTGATGGCACCACGGGCCCATAGTTTTAACCAGAGCCTCGAATTTAGGCAGTATATATTTGTATACTACACAGTTGGTGACATCAGAAAAATAATGTGAATAGGGTCATAATGAGAATCCTATTCTTGAAGTTTGGCCAAGAATGTTTGAAGATGTTTTCCTATCAGTGGCGTAAATTTCTTTTTGACATTAGGGGGATAGGGTTGATGAAAATTTATGAAACCAGGTTTGCTGAAAAGATCCATTACTAGCACATGTGCTAAAAATTTTGCCATTTAGAAGCTAAAATCTTAAATGTAATTGTTATTAGAACAAAATGCGCGCAAGCATGAAGAAATTTGCCATTTTTAAACTATTTTGGTCAAAAACACATGGCATCAACATGGGGGGGGGGGTGATCGTATTGACCCCCCCCATCAAAATATTGGGGGATATATACCCCCCTGAATTTTTGGGTCCAACTTCTGGAAAATACGGAGGGGGAGGATTAATACAGGGTAAATTTTGAAATCAGGCCAAGTTGTGTTTAAATGCACACCAATACATTGCTCTCATTTAAAAAAAAATATAGTTTGTCTAGGTTCCAACCTATAGTTACACATAGGTACAGCCCTATCAAGGTTCAAAGTCATATCTGGGGTAAAACTTACCCAATGCTCCAATTTCATTGAAACTGGTGTCAAATTGTTTGACACCAGCTTGCCTTATGCTACAATGTCTGGTATTTGGTTGCATAATTAGTAGGCAAAATATAACAAGGGCCAGCATGGTCTATAGGGGGTCATCAAAACTTAATCTCAAAATTGTAGATATGACCAGAGCAATATTTAGGCACCAGTTGCAACAAAATCAGAGCTCTGGATAATTTTTACCCCTCCAGTGACGTTGAACCTTATTGTATTCATTTCTTTTTAATACTTATGAGACAAAAAAAAAATATAATTTAATATTAAATTTACCCCTGTACTAATTTTACCATCTCATTTTTACCATTTTCCCCACATTTCCCAGAGTTTGAACCCACAAATTTTGATTCAACATCCTTCAAACTATAGAAAAACATCTTCAAACCTTCTTCCCCAAACTTCAAGAATAGGATTCTCATTTATGTAAACATCCAAATTGTTTTCAAACTTGTGGAAGTGATTTCAGTAAGGGTCCTTTTTATTATGTCAATTTTTTTTTTCATGCCATTATGTCCTTTTAGGATTTCAGAGGGTAATTGAGAAAAATGGTAGCTTTCTTCATAAACCAATATTTTGACCACTTCTGGTAAAATCTGGGGTTCTGGGGACAAGGCTATTATCAATCGAGCCATGGCCCTTTAATATTTGGTATGTTATGTTAGCTTTGTATATTTATGAAAAATTCTGCACTATGCTTTGTAAGGCAATGTTTTCTGAATACTGCCACATTATTTCAAATTAAATGTTTCTACATATATTTTTAAATTTTAATTTTTATAAATGTATATTGTATCATCCATACATGTTAGTGGAGAGTAAATAAATAAGGGCTTCCTTACTTTTCTATTGAAGGAAATACCTGAATAAATAACAAATAAACAAACAAAATGTACTTCACAAAAAATACTGGTTTGGACTACTTCTTGACAATGCCATGTTGTTTTTTTTTTTTTTTTTTTTAACCCTTATGGGTCTCCTGTTATCGCGTTCACAAGATTGTGTTGGACGCCGCCGACACCGACGCCGACGCGGACGCTGCCGACGCCTTGACTGATAGCATAATCCCCCTTCTGCTTTTCAAGCCAGGGGGATAAAAACAGGAAGAGTTCTGGGGGGAGGTGGCAGTTTGTGGCAATTTCTGGAACTGAAAAGCAAGGTGTTCACATCATTCAGACCGGGATTCAGGCATTGTACTTTAGGCTTGTAGTAAGATATTGATGTGGCAAGTGAAAGATGGATTAGCACATATACAATAGCAATGGTCTGTGAGCTGATGACAACATGCTTTTCAAGTTTGGTAAATGCTGGCAGTAATGTCAGCAGTGATTTCAGTAAGGGTCCTTCTTATTGTGTCAAATTTTTTTCATGCCATTATGTCCCTTCAGAGGGTAATTGAGAAAAATGGTAGCTTTCTTCAGATACCAATATTTTGACCACTTCTGGTAAAATCTGGGGTTCTGGGGACAAGGCTATTATCAATCGGGCCATGGCCCTTTAATATTTGGTATGTTATGTTAGCTTTGTATATTTATGAAATATTCTGCACTATGCTTTGTAAGGCAATGTTTTCTGAATATTGCCGCATTATTTCAAATTAAATGTTTCTACATATATTTTTAAATTTTAATTTTAACTAGTAAATAAATAAGGGCTTCCTTACTTTTCTATTGAAGGAAATACCTGAATAAATAACAAATAAACAAACAAAATGTACTTCACAAAAAATACTGGTTTGGACTACTTCTTGACAATGCCATGTTGTCAAAAGAATAAAATTGCACATTGTTAACTTCATAGCTATTTTGGCAGACTAAGCTTCCATACAATCAATACACATTTTCTCAGAAACCATAGGGTTTGAAACCCGGGGTGCACTCAACTTTGCTTTGGGTAGGGTGTATAGAACAAAGTGTCAAAATTAGGGGCTTGTGAGCTTAAATGTTTTGCCAAAAAAATGTTGGGTCTTCAGAACTGAATTCTGGACCAATTTTATGGTCTTTGGAACTGAATTTTGAACTAAATTTAAGACTGTACTGACATTTAATGTCGGTACGCCCCCCCCCCCATTTTGAAGAAATTTGGTAAATTTACAACTCCTAGATACTGCAACCCCTTTTCATGCAATCATTGTCTAATAGTCTATTGCTAGCACACCCAATAGAAGCATCAACTTCCTGTCTTTCCTTTTGACATCACTTGATGAAAAATATCTTGGGTATGTGGACAGATCGCTAGCATATCCATGCCAACAGCATCTTTCAAGGGCTGCAGTATATCAGCTATGTCTTGCAGTAGACCAAGTGTCTGGAAAAAATAAAGGAAGACACATATTACAACTTTGACATTTATGGAATTGTCATAATTTGAATAGACAGACCACTCACAATTGCAGACTTATTAAAACTGTGCTAGGCAATTTCCTGGGCCTCGCACACCAAAAAATTTAGCGGGAAAGATTTGTGGGCAGACCAGACAATATTTGGTTACAGTTTCATTGAAAAACAGCCTAGAGGTGAGACATTATGTCTAGAAATCTAGGACAGGTTCCAGCCAGCATTTATATCTTTCTAGCTGTTAGCAATGGTTCAGCCTCACTGCACTAAAACAATGAAACCACTGAAGGAATATAAAAGGAATAAATCTGGGTTAGAAGTAGCCCAAAGTCCAGGTAAAGTGTTAACTGGACAACGGTTGTTTCCCATTGAATCTCCAAGCATGTTGTAGGGCTTTTTTCCAAATTTTTCATCTAAATTCCAAAATATGTTTGCCTTTCCTATCTCAATCATCTAGTTCTGCCACCAAAAAGTGGACAGTTTATTCAGAATGTTGTCAAAAAACATTTTACTGTCTAGTGTAAATTCAGTGGTCTGATATCCATTTTGCCCAATTTATAATCTTCCAGCTTTTCCCCACCCTACTTTTCCCATTGTGTGTGGAGACCCTAATGACATGCATCCAATAGAGTCCATTCTTATTCAACGAGCAAGGTTTAGTGTACAAACACACAATTTCATTGGTTGTCACCTAATAATCAAATGATACTGGACATTGTATTCAGCACACAAGTGTTTATGTGCTTACACAGTTCTCAGCTGGATTCTTACATAATTTGTTCAAGAACTATGCCAAAAATATGTCAAAAATTTTTTTAAATTGTGTCAAATGTTGTAAGGGGTGGCAGGTCCATGACCCCCTGGCACCCCCCCATCGGTAGTGGATGTCTGTTTAAGTTGATATAAATGAAAAGGAAATATTTTCAGCAATTAAATCATATAAATAAGAAAAATTATGTAATTAAGGTGGCCCAACAACTGATAAACAGTACATGACTTAAGAAATGAAGGGTAAGATGTTCATGTTTATGCAAGAATAATGTGTCTGAGGCACGTAAAAACATGAATAATGGGCGAGGCGAAGCCAAAACCCATTATTTAAATGTTTTTACTGCCGAGGACACATTATTCGGCATAAACATGGACATCGCACCTTTATTTCAATTCTATTACCTAAATAAATGAAATAATAACAGAAACAAAGTGGCAATTTCTTACTATAAAAGTAACAGTTTACGTTTTTACAGCGCGCGCCCTGTTTCCTCCGTGTAAAGGTTAGCGCGTGCGCCTATAGTGATGGTGACACACGCCGAAAAGAATGTTCATTTTGCATCACGCACTAGGACATAATTGCAACCCATTATCGCAGAATAATGGGCAGTAACTAACCAATCAAAGAGTGCGCTTTTGAATAATGAGCAGTAAACAGTCAGTTGGATCGAATTTATTAATACGAATAAAAAAATTCGTCCCTTAGCCATGGGCGCCGCCATTAGACATTATAGCTACAGCTAGCTACCAGACTATACATACAAATGAATAGGACACGTTTTTTAGAATTATGAACTATGTTCCCTGACACATTTATTTGCACAATGTAGGATTCTGAAATATGCTGTATGTAATGAGAACATAATGTAAGAAATATTAACCGACGGAAATAAAAATCAATCGACGGAAAGTCATGTTGTGAATGTTTATACTTAAAAGTAGGGAGATCTTTTGGAGAGTTAAAATGCAGTGAGTTGTCACTTCAAAAGCAACGCATTTGAAGAATTATATGCAGCAAACACTGTGATGTAGCGTGTTGTAGTGATTAGTGGAAATGTTTGTACTTGAAGTGGGGAGTCATTTTGAGAGTTAAAATATGGTGAGTTGTTACCTTCAGAGTATTAGAAGAGTTACGTTAAGAAAAAGTGTGATGTGGTGTGTTATGACTGGTGTTAATGTTTACATTTTGAATTAGGGCAGGTTATTCCGAGAGTTTAAATATGGCGAGTTGCAACAGTGTATCATAATTGTTTTGTTTGCTTCTTCCCAACATTACTTTTCAATATATGAAATAGTATGTTACATCAAAATACTTTCTGTACTGTGAAGGTGACAACTCACCATACTATATATTTACCCTTCTAAACTACCCTCCCTATACTTGACAAGTACAAACCACTTTTTAATTTCTTCATAACACACCAAACCAGAAAGTTAACCAAACACAACTCTTGCAATACTCTGAATTAACTCACCACATTTAAAACTCTACAAAAAGGCCTTCAATTTTGTAGGGTTTTCAAATCATCAACATAAGACGCCACATCCCAAACTTTGCCATGTCTAACTCTGGCAATAATGAGTAACTCACCATATTTGACCTCTTAATGACTACCTCCACTTTAAAGTACAAACATTCCCAACTCGCCAATATAATATACAACGATCAACTGTTGCCAAACAATACTCTTAACTCTTCCCACCTCCCCGGATTTGATATCTCACCATATTTTAATGCTCCAAATTTCCTGTCTGCCTGCAATGATGGCAGCCACCAGTGCTGAAAATGACGAATAAATTTATTCGTATTTTTTTATTCGGTCTTAGCAACTGGTAAAGGTAATAGAATTCATGTTTTATCATGCCAAGTTTCAAGTTCAACAGCCACTTGGTTTAGGTGGTATGGTCATTTAATCACATTTTATTGAAAATATGCAAATGAGTTCATTAATATTAATAACATGCCTAAAACTATACAGCATATGACCTCATCACATTCTATCATTGTGCCATGTTTGTAGTTCATTTACTATTTGATTTAGTTGGTATAGATTCATGAATTATATTCCGCCCATGTAGACATCCATCTATCCAGACAGGCATCCATCTGGTTGATGACACAGACCCTCCACAACAATATCGTGTCATTGGATGGGCAGTCCAATATCCTCATCATAGTCTGTGCAGGCAACCACTGCAGGTGCAACGAGAGATTTTGAAGCACCCAAATATTGTGTCAAAATGGTAATTCCATATAGATTAGACCCACAATAGATTTCTTGCCTTGTATTTGGCTACAGAAATGTCTTAAAAGAGAGAAAAAAAGGTGATTTTGATTTGCTTAAATTTCAATATAAAACAGGCTGAATTTTGTATTTGCTCCTATACGAAATTAGAAATTTCACAAATTTTGTACCAAAGAAACATTTCTCAGCTTAATCTTTCAGATGGAGTTATTTATTTATAGAAAGCTTTACATCAGGGCAAAAATCAGTACTTTCGATTTTTTAGGGACACCTGATATGTGAAATCTCTCGTTGCACCTTTAAGGTATATAGCTTTGCGTTCAAATTACCTTGACATCAAGCAGTGTCCCAGGCACTGTTAGTGAGTCAAGCTTTGCTATTTCATCCAGTTTGTTCATCACAAGTGTTGTTAGAGATATGGGAGTGAATGCACAGGGTTCCTGCAGTACTTCCATGACTTTTGTTCTGAAGGCTCTGTACAGCTGGGTGAGAGTTTCTTCCTTCAGTGGGTATGTCTGTAAGTAGAACAAACAAGACAAGTCCTTAAAAGGGACAATCTTCTGCACTTGAAGTACACAAATTTTTGAAATGAAACAAATTTACTTTTTGAAACACAATTTTTAGTTTGAAATTTTCTCACTACATAGCAATTTATATTTGATTTGAATTTTTTTAACTACTTAGTTCTCTAGGTAGACAGGATTGATATTTTTAATCTTTCCCTGGAGATAGCCAGCATACACAAGTGTTGAAAAAATACATCGGTCCTCGGACCGCTTGTGTCGCCTTCCGTGGCATTTTGTGGATGATAGGCCTCACATGACCTTTGACCTTGATATGTGACCTTTGACCTCATAAACAAATAAGGGATTGCATGTAAACTCCATAAACCAAACTTGGTTCCAATTGCAAATGAGGTTAATTTTACATTTTCAGCCTATTTTACAACTTGACCTCACATGACCTTTGACCTTGGTATGTGACCTTTGACCTCATCAACAAATAGGGGATGCCATGTTGCACCTGTGACCCAAGTTTGGTTTAAATCCATCAAAGTATGTGGTTATTACAGGCAAATGTTAACCTTTTTTCACAACAGACATAAACAGACTACAGTGGACAAAGTGATCCCTATGTGTCTTTCTGCCTTAAGGCAGGCGACACAAAAACCACATGTGCGCTTGGCCAGATTCGAACCAGTGACCTCCGTATTACTAGCATGGCGCTCTAACCAACTGAGCTATCAAGACTAGGCTGGTAGAGGAGCAATAGATATCAAGTTTTTTCAGCTATAATTTCAGCAGTATAACCGACAACTCACAACATACAATTAAATATGCCCTTCATTGTAAATCACGCAATGTCATCTACCATTACATGTGAAAAGTGTCCAAAATAGCATGTTGGTGAAACCAAACAACCATTAAAAAAAATTTTTTTTTTTTTTTTTTTTTCAGCCTATTTTACAACTTGACCTCACATGACCTTTGACCTTGGTATGTGACCTTTGACCTCATCAACAAATAGGGGATGCCATGTTGCACCTGTGACCCAAGTTTGGTTTAAATCCATCAAAGTATGTGGTTATTACAGGCAAATGTTAACCTTTTTTCACAACAGACATAAACAGACTACAGTGGACAAAGTGATCCCTATGTGTCTTTCTGCCTTAACACTTACTGTGCTCAAGTGATCGAGATCTCGATCAAAACATGTGGCAGGTATTATAAAATGCTGCCTTTGTGTACATAAGAGGTGTTAAGGCAGGCGACACAAAAACCACATGTGCGCTTGGCCAGATTCGAACCAGTGACCTCCGTATTACTAGCATGGCGCTCTAACCAACTGAGCTATCAAGACTAGGCTGGTAGAGGAGCAATAGATATCAAGTTTTTTCAGCTATAATTTCAGCAGTATAACCGACAACTCACAACATACAATTAAATATGCCCTTCATTGTAAATCACGCAATGTCATCTACCATTACATGTGAAAAGTGTCCAAAATAGCATGTTGGTGAAACCAAACAACCATTAAAAAAAACCCAGGCTTTTAGAGCATTGTGCTGGTATCAGACACAAACGTAAACCTGTCGCCAAGAATTTTAATTCTCCAGGACATAACTCAGGATTATCTGCATAGCCAAACCACCAAAATTTTATATTGAGACTGACCATGCATTGAACAACACTGGGTATCTGTTTTACAAACTACCACTCCATACAGTATAAACATCAAAACTGAGAAAAAAATTAAATTTTGAATGGCTATATTTAGTCAGTTGAGTCCTGATGTGTTTTTTTTTCAGGGCAATTCTTGTTTCCAGTTTGATCCACAAGCCTCACTCATGCCTTTTGTGCATTCCTACACTGCCAGCATTCTCTCCTTTTAGAGGAGGAGCACAGACCCAGGTCAAACATCATTGTTTACCCCTCACTACAGAAAAAGTTTGACACCTTTGGTAGTTAGTATGGACCCTCTATATCAACGCTAGGTAGTTAGTACTCTCAAACTGTGGTGTCACTTTTTCAATAGGGGCCAACTTAAGGTTACACAGGGGTCAAACTTTTAAAATACTCCAATCATGTTGAAATATATGCCATATTGTCCGTCTAATCATAAGGATTCCAAAAATGTATAGTTTGTACCATCTATGGCTATTGGTTTGGGCATTATAGGGTAAAATGGCTTGGGATCGGTGTTTTTATATTGTGTAACTATAGTCAGTCAGTCAGTGAGTCAGGCAGTCAGAGGTCAAATTAAATAGTTTCACTTTTTTCAACAAATTTCTTATGTCAGCGGTTTTAATATGACTTGTCAAATAATCTCGGCCATATCAAAAGCCAGTGACTCACATGTTATTATCTATACGAAATCTACCAAGGTTGAAAGGGTTAACGTCACACACCACTAATTCACTTATACAGAGTTGTCTATGGAAAATTTGCAAATTTCAGCACATTTCTTTCACATTTAAAACTCTCACAGAGGAACATGGTGACCAGGAAATATGGTAAAAATGAACAAGGTTATAGATTTTGGGTGCAAACATTGTTTATGCCTTCGGGGTAAAGCCCTTGCCACTCTGGCATAAACAAGCGTTCATACCCAATATCCTATGAATGAACCCCTAATTCATTCAGACGTATTATTTATTGATTGCACAAACACACAGGTTTTCAATTAACTTAATGTGAATTCCAAAATGAATCTTGTCTCTAAAACATATTTCTCTAAGGAACATGTAACCAAGCATTATTCGGAAAGAATTTAGTATTCTGCCACAGGCTACGAATTCGGCAACGTAAACGGAATAAACCGCATGTTAAAGGTGCCGAATTTTAAGTGGTGGCAGAATACTAAATTCATCCCCATTATTCCTTATTTTAAAAAAACTAATTCGAGTCCCGCTGCGGCCAATGTGTTGTGCACTTGGGCAAGGCACTTTACTTCGCTTGCCTCTCTCCACCCAGGAGTGAAATGGGGAGCTGTTATGGGGAATATCACAATCTAAGTGCTGATAGGTAGTGTGCTAGTTGGCCTGGCAGCAAACCTTAATGAAGCGACATGATTCTGACGATTTCCTGATGTAGCGTAATGATAATAGGCCACGCGCTTTGAATCCTCAGGTAAAAAGCGCAATATAAATCCCGCTATTATTATTATTATTATTAATTTGGTAAATTACCTTTATTGTTTTGATGCCCTTCTTGTCATCTGTATTGCTGAGTGGCAGGAATGTTTTAGGATTCATCACTGCCGAATGTATCAAGTCTTGCAAGGCATAGTTTAAGGAATTCACATAATCTAGCTGAAATGCTACACTGTGCATGGCACGCCAAAGCTCAGCAATGCATACTGCATCCTGTAATTGAAAACAGATGAAATAAATTCATTGTTGAAACCTTGTTCTTGTTTCTTACTATATACAACTCCTTCAGTGAGGTGTAAAGAGAGATCCCTCAAAGCGCCCTCTATTTCACACGAGAAAAGAGTATAAACCATACAAATTAATACACATATGAAAAGTGTATTTCGTTTGGTTTACGACCCTGAAAAAAATGTTTCCAAAAGGGTAAATACTGAGTTATGGTTGACTGAAAATTTGTACCACGTTATCATTTTATCCATGGATTATTACTGTTTAGTAGACTTTAGACAATACACATTCTGCAAGCTCATTCTTTTGCTTGTGGTTTCCTTTGTTTTTGCGACAAAGGTCAGTTCTGAAAGTTTAGTTTCATTTATTAGAAATTCCAAGATCTTGCTTGATTCTTCTTTACTGTGCTGCTCTGCCCTCCACTTGGAGGAAGTTGGCTGCCTCTAAGATGGATGCAGCTGAATTGTGTTCTCTTGTCCATTTCAATAATTGACTTCTATTCTTGTCTGACGGATGCTTGCAAAGGCAGCGGTTATTCTGTTGCGAAGATTCCCAGATTTGACTCTGTTAGACTTTGCCCTAGGGGAACATTAAAGGAGGATTTTTGTATATAAAGTTTTCATCTTGGTTGCATGACATTGACCCTAAAACCCCGTCCTGCAAAGTTTTGCGCCAATATTTCAATCCGCTTTGATGTGAGGGCTAAAAAGGTGATTTTATAAGCCCCATAGAGTACTGTGTAAAATTAATATTGGTCGACCAAAATGGGGCACATTTTCGCTCATAACATCAAAACCAAACATCCTTTAGCCCTAAGATTTCACAGGGTAAATGAGAAAAATAGTAGCTTTCTTCTGATAACCAAATTTTGACCACGTCCGGAAAAATCTGGGGTCCCTGGGGACGAGGCTATTAGCGATCGGGCCATGGACCTTTAAAGAGTGAAGTGTGTGGACAGGAACCACCAGCAAACTTGCTAGAACTTCGCAAGAGAATAACTGCTGTCTTTACAAGCATCCGAGAAGTCGATTATTGAAATTGAAAAGAGCGCAAGCCTGCATTCGTCGTCATGGTCTTGGAGGCAGCCAAGTGGAGGGCAGAGCAGCGCAGTACAGAAGAAGGAGGCAAGATCTTGGAATTTCTAATAATTGAAACTAACCTTTTCAATACCAGAACTAACCTTTGTCGCAAAAGATTTTTCCGGTGTCGGAAACCTAATAAATGCACTTTTCAGATGTGTATTAATACGTATGGTTTACTCTTTTCTCTTTGTGAAATAGAGGGTGCTTCGAGGGCTCTCTTTTTTTGAGACACCTGGTATGTTGGAACATAAATAGAATCAGAGGGGTTTACAATAAAATATGTCCTTAAAGACACTATCAGTGATTCACCTGGAAGATAAAACATATAGTGGAGGGGCCTATGTTCTCCAGAGAGTGATTTTATGAAGTTCATGCTAATTGTTGGCAACCACTATAAATGTATTCTACTGGGTCTGACTAAACAGAAAAACGATGTTGCCATTTTTTCCGTTGACCTTTAGTGAGCTTGACATGAGGTCAAAGCGGTCATACATCGTCCAAAGTATATAGACCTTGGTACCAAAATGTGGCAAATTTCATAAGGAATATTGCATATGATATTTATTTTGTTGAGCTTTTGTGTTCTTGTTATATGCAAATAAGCTAATTAGAGACAATAATATGCATAAATTTGCCGTTACTCAGACCCCAGTCCTGTCCAAAGCAAGAGTTAGGCCTCATGTTTTTGCACAATGTATAGTGAACCCTACTCAACCCCATTATACCTTGCTATTAATGCCCATGGCTAAGTAAACCAAGTTGTTTTATTAAAATGTGCAAGAGAAAATGGTTGATGTAGTCTATATACCAAATCCATGGATTGTTATAAACGTGAAACAACCACGATTCGCACTACAGAGACAAAAGTTAGTATACTATTACTAGTTATCTTTTCAGTCTCAGTCACATGTGTGATGTTTTAATTATTCTTTCCATCCAGAACTGGGAGAAGTCACTGCAGGGGTATTTTTTCAAGATTGTGCACGATACATACGTAACATGAAAAGGGTAACAAAACACTGAAATCTGGGGGAAAAAAGGGTGTACTTTTCACACTTGAACTTACATTAGGGTACGATTTGGAAATTTCGAGTTTGTATTGTATTCGGCTCATTCTGTGTAAATGAGCTATTCAGTACAGCCTACAAAGAAACAAATTTCTACTTGATTTGGTGTCAATTATTGCCAATACTTATTAAGGGTAGGATTTTAAAATTTGGCCCTACCATACTTGTTTAGGGGTGCTTTTATACCTACCAAATTACTTGTACTTGTTAATGGTACTTTTTGAAACTCCTTGTTTGGGGGTGCGGGACTTTGAAAATGTGGACTTTTTGGTAAAAGCAGAGTAACCCCCCTAAAAATGGTCCTTTTTGAACATCTCATCACTAAAAAGTGGACTTTCTTGTCAAACTTCTCTACACTTTTGACCATTTTACTGGAAAAAATCAACAAAATGTGGACCTTTTGCCCCTTTTGTGGTGTGTGTGAGGGTGTGTGTGTGTGTGTAGGTGTATGTGTGTGTGTGTGTGTGTGTGTGTTTGTGTGGGGGTGTGACGGCAAACTGCTGCTGATCTCAGGATATTCTCTGTCTCCATATACTGCCAGTGCCCACGTTCATGAACAAAACTCAAAAGCTTAGGCCTTTATAGCAGCTATGATGGGTGTTAGGTAGGGATGACTCTAGCTTGATCTTGCTTTAGACTATAGACCATTCAGGGTCTATTGTTGAAAAGGATAAAGCATCATACAAATGAAGAGAATCACAGTTATGTCTTGCACATTTTTACAAACTGTGCAAAAAATTTGGTTTACCTACAAATGGGCATTAATAGCAACTATGATGCATGGGGGTTGGGTATGGGGGGTTCTCAACACAAATGACCATACGGGGACTTGCTACAGACATCTCATTTTTAGCCTTCTGGTATATCAATGACCCCTTTTTATGCCAATTTTAGTATGGCAATGGTTTGTTTTTCAAAATTTTCTCAAATTTGTTTGATTAGTCAAATTTTCTCAATCAAAGCCAAATTTTTCTAAAAATTGTTTGAAAATTAGTCGAATTTCCTCGAGTCAAAATTTGCTTAAAAAATTTTGAGGAAAAAAAGGGCAAATTTGGGTTAAATTTAGCCCAAAATTTGCATCTCTGGTATAGCTACGGGTCCCTTTTTTGGCAAAAAATGATATAGCTATGGGTCCCACTTCCAGACTCTCAGAGGCACGTCCTTACCCAAACCAAACGTGAGAACCCCCCCCCCCACACACACACGCACACTAACTGGGTGGCTCTAACTTGATCTTGCTTTAAACGAGAAGTTCAGGGTTTCTGGATGGAAAGAATAATTAAAACGTCATACATGTGACTGAGACTAAGATAACTAGAATACATATTTTTGTCTCTGAAGTGCAAATCATGGTTATTGAAACGTAAATAAGACAATTGTTCTATGCTTGGACCGTTAAACGTTTTACAAGTTTAACACGAACGGAAGTGTCAATAAACGTTTAGAAAATCCACTACACGTTTACAGGTCAGCAAACCCTACTTAAATTTTTTTCAGTATTATTTTTTAATTGCTACAGTCAAATTTTCACCAAAATTACCCCGCCGTCAGTGAAAGTAAAGTTAAAACAGTTTCCAATGCTTCTTCTAGAAATGGTTTCCGACTTTTCTGAAACAGGAAAAATCCCCCGTTTACAAAGTTCTTGTGCGTGAGTTTGTTGACTTCGGCATTTCACCGGAATAACACGGCCCCCAATTATCCGAGGCTTCAATTACAGAGGGACTACAAAAAAAACACAATGTTAAAATGGCAGCGGTAATGCAGCTTCCGCCAGTGAGTTATTCGTCGTTTGGGATCTTTTGCGATATTCCATGCTTCTTTTGATTAAAACAAACATAGAGTAAGTACAACAACATTTATGGTCAAGATCGAAAGCAAAGCCGGGTAACCTGATTACGAACGATTTATGGCGCAAGAATGCATTTGCGTGAAAGCGCCAAATTCGGCAGTCGTTAAATTGTTATGATCGGTTAAAGTTTAACGACGGAAGAGTACAGACGTGTGTAAACGGATAGGAAATAAAACGGTAACTCCAGCTCTAATTCGTATCCTATTCTTGGTTTTACTTACTTACCTGGGTATTAAGTAGCAAAAATAACGAGGGTAGTGTGTAGGGTTCATTCATCTACCTTCAAGCAGAGTGTTTTACAGATGACTGTATTATGCAAAATCTTGATGTCTAAACAATAACTCTTGCTCTGGACAGGACAGGGGTCTGCATAGGCAATTTTTCTGCATAACTATTGTCTCTAATTAGGTATTTGCAAATCACAATAAAACGAAAGGTCAAAATAGACAAGTATATCATATCCAAATTTTCCTTGTGAATTTGCCACATTTTGGTACCAAAGGGGTCGATATAACTTTGGACGATGGTCCGACCACTTTTGAACCTTGACCTTTGTGTCCGGTCACTTAAGGTCAACGGAAAAATAGTCAGACCCAGTAGTATCTTTTATAGTGGTGCCAACAATTACCAATAACCATAACTTCAAGAAAAATATTATCATAGGTGCCCCTCCCTAATATTTGGCATTTTGCGGAATGGCTTAAAAGTGAAGGATAAGTCATGTATATTTTCCAACTGAAAATTGACCGAAAAGGAATAAACGCAGTGTTCAAAGATATGAATCCCCATTCAATTACATGTTATAGTCAAGTGTCCGTTCGGACAGTAACAAACACAATATTCCGATTTGTCGTTATTAGGTTTGCTTCTAGAGTTATCATCATCACTTGCAGGGTATGTTAGGATACCTATACTTGTTATCAAAACCAAAAATCTAATTTTTGATATTTTTTTTTTTTTGATTTTCTGATTTGCAAAGCACTGATAGTGTCCCTTTAAGGGTATAAATAAATATAACCATTTCATCTTGATCACAATTTCATCAGACAGGGCTGACATTTCTGAAGGGAGTCTAACATTAGACCTGGATTTAACCATGGTTAGTCCTTCATAATGGACCTTTCAATCATCTTTCATGTATCCTGAATGTGTATAGGTGAGAGCATTTTTCTCTGGAGGGTCATTGCGACCATCCAATAAGAAGATTTTCTCACAAAGTTTTGAGGCTTCTTATACAAATACCACACCCCAGGTCAATCAGGGTTTAACATATTTACGGAAATTTCTTTCCTACAAAATGGAAGTGTTAGACTCACTAGTTACACAAAAATCAATCCCATTACCAGTTAACCTGTAAAATTTCCAGCAAATTTACCGTTTACTGTGAGGATAATGACCTTAGAGATTTCCTGAGGAGGGCGCCCTCAATTTTTCAAACAAATCGTGTTTTTTTGTATGTTACCTAATTTGCTTGTCCTATACTAATTGAAAGAGCTAAACCTCAATTGAAGTCCTTCATATAGAAGTCGCATCTTTCTCATAAATTTCCGGATCCTGGAATTTTGTTCTCCACGGTATCCTATGGCCCTGTATACTATACATAAATGATTTCCACTTTAACTGCATGAAACGCAAAATCTGATTATCTCAAACTTTGAATTCAGCATTTTAGATGACTATCTTTATTCTAAACTGGCTATTTCTAATTAACACTTAGAAAAATTATATTTCGAAAATCTCTATCAGCCTTTAAGTGCAGCAGTCAAGACCCCCAGTTTGTGCCTCTTTTGCAGTTCTTTAAACCCCTTGTTCAACTATGTTTCAGTTCTTAAAGGTGCAAACAGGAAATGTCTTTAAAAGAGAAAAAAAAGGCCCAATTTTGAGTGCTTCTATTTCAACTATAAAAACTTCGGTGATTCCTCCATACGAATTAGAAATTCACATTTTTGTACCAAAGAAACATTTATAGCTTAATCCTCTTAGAGGGGATACTTTTGATGGAAAAGTTTACATCAGGGCAAAATCAGTTATTCTATTTTTAGGGGACACCTGTGATATGTAAAATTCTCTCGTTGCACCTTAAGACCCCTACTTTGTGACACAAAACTTATCAATTTTAGCTCCATGGGCAAAATTTTGGGCAATTTTGCCAGTTCTTTACTCCTAAATCTCAATTGCCAGAGTGCAGTTAGTTCCAACGTTCATAAAATTGGCCAAAAACTTAGTTCCAAAACCCCGCTTTGCCTAAAATTCAGTTACAAGCCCCAAGTCAGCGCTTCAGGGCCACACACCCCGACCAAAACCACGTTGAGTGCACCCAGGCATTTTTCTGAAATATTATGGAAAAAGATTTAACAATCAAAAACATGCAAACCAAGTGCGACACCCTCACAGACACACACACACAACACCACACACACCTTCCCTACCCAAACCTTTACCTGGTTTAGAAGTGCCTTAGGAACCAGCAGCCTGTACCCCCGGTAACAAGTCCTTGTCCCTCAATATCTGTATCGTCTGTCCAAATTTCCCTATTTACACTCTCAGGCTGCTGATGAACTACTCGCCCTTCTTTGTTGAAAGTGGAAACTTGCCTGAAATAGAAGCATAATGCTTTTAAAATAATCAGTTTGGGTTATCTAGGAAAAACCAGATAAACCCAATCCCCCTCCCAAACACCGGGCAAAAACACCCCATACCCCCTCCCCAACACCAGTGAAAACACCCCATCCCCTCCCCAACACCCCTCTCCTTCCAAACACCCCTAATCCTTCTCAACACCCACCTGCTCCATGAAACACAGAAATTTTGCATATCAATGTACTGTTTCAGGGATAGAGCAATTACGCATATTTAATTAGATTCATTTGCACAACCCTAAGCCACAAATCACCCCAATACAGGCTTTCATTGCAGTGAAGGAATTTTGTGTATCCGATGTTTACCGTTTTAAAAAAATATAGCAATTACGCAGATTTATTGCATATCAATACATAATTACCCAAAAATACACCCAAAATCTAATAAGGTCGTGAACTCTTCACCAGCTGCCTTACACCAAGTTGACATCATTTTATATGCCTGAAGGAACTCTAATACTTGTACACCAAGCGTTTTTTGCTTAAGATGCAATTAGACAATAATATTTTCCGCCCAAAAAAATGCCACTTGGACCCAATTATGATTCACACAAGATGCAGGCATAGTATTCTTTATACAGCGAAGGGAATTGGCGTGTCAGTTGTACTGTTTCTGTGATACAGTAATTATGCAGATTTAATTAGATCATTTGCCTACCTAAGCCGCATATATCACGCACTTTCAAATTGCAAAAAGATGCGCACCATGATAGGCTTTCATGCAGTGAACAAATTTTCTGTATCCGATGTACAGTTTCAAAATTATAGCAATTACGCTGATCTTTGCATATTAATTAGCTCATTTGCATACTTAATTTGCCCGAAATCTAATCAGTTCGAGAACTCTCCAGCCCGCTCCCTTCCACCAAGTTATATCATCATACGCCTTATGGAACTCCAGAAAACTTGTACACAAGCCTTACGGGAAAATTGTTCATAAATTATGCAAATTAGATACTTAATTAGCATATTTTACGCCCAAAATCCAATCAGGTTGAGAACTCATGGACCCGCTTCTTTCCACCAAGTTACATCATCATAGCCCTTATGGAACTCCAGATAAATCGTACACAAGCAGTGAACACGGACGGCGGGCAGACAGACAGACAGACGGATGGACAGACAGACAGACAGAAAATTGATTACTAAGTCTCTGCCAAACAAAGTTCAGGCAAGACAAAAATGCCGTTAAATTAGCATAGTGCCATAATATTGCCAATGGTGCAAAAGGTCCTCCTCATTTTACAAGCTTACCTCTTTTAGTGTAAGAAATACACTCTGATAAGTATGTACATGATTGCATGGATAGAAAGATTCACATCTGAAACGAAACAGAGGAGGAGGGGGTATTAGTATTTAACGACACATCAACACTATCGTGTCATTTTAATGTCACAAAGATACTTTATTTCAGTTCACTTTATACATATTAGGGAAGCCAGGCCAGTTTTAGAAGCAGGAGGAAACCAGAGTACCTGGGACCACGTGCGAAGTGGGGGAAGACCCGCTGTGCTAACCCGACCCCCCACAAAACATTAAATGTGATACAAGTATTGCAATTAAAAATTGGATATTATAAGAATATAAGTCTATAACACATGAAGGTTGACCTCTGTTTCTTACAGTGTGTGTGTTAATCTATCGCGTCAATTTGGTCCTACTTTTGTGACACAAAATATGGTTCACTTTATAGTTGAAAATTGTGATCTTGGGACCCTCTATTATCTCAAAAATGATGTGAATAGGATAGAGCCTGGGTCTTGAGGCCTCGGAAAGTCCTCCTATACCAATTTGTGCTGAAAGTGGGACTGGTATTTACCACAGAGATCCACATTTTTTACCACATTTAATACAGATTTGCCTCTTCAAAATTGTCTTACATTTGAGCAAAGTTAGGAAATTTTGTCTCCAGATTAAAAAATTCGCCTATTTTCCAAAAAAAAAAAAAAAAAAAAATAGTATTTAACGACACATCAACACTATCGTGTCATTTTAATGTCACAAAGATACTTTATTTCAGTTCACTTTATACATATTAGGGAAGCCAGGCCAGTTTTAGAAGCAGGAGGAAACCAGAGTACCCGGAGAAAACCTGCGAGGCCGAGTACGGACTGGAAACCAAACGCACATGAAATCGCAGGCCCGACCGAGGGTCGAACCTGGGACCACGTGCGAAGTGGGGGAAGACCCGCTGTGCTAACCCGACCCCCCACAAAACATTAAATGTGATACAAGTATTGCAATTAAAAATTGGATATTATAAGAATATAAGTCTATAACACATGAAGGTTGACCTCTGTTTCTTACAGTGTGTGTGTTAATCTATCGCGTCAATTTGGTCCTACTTTTGTGACACAAAATATGGTTCACTTTATAGTTGAAAATTGTGATCTTGGGACCCTCTATTATCTCAAAAATGATGTGAATAGGATAGAGCCTGGGTCTTGAGGCCTCGGAAAGTCCTCCTATACCAATTTGTGCTGAAAGTGGGACTGGTATTTACCACAGAGATCCACATTTTTTACCACATTTAATACAGATTTGCCTCTTCAAAATTGTCTTACATTTGAGCAAAGTTAGGAAATTTTGTCTCCAGATTAAAAAATTCGCCTATTTTCCATGACAAACATTTGAAAAAGTGACCTATGCTTATGTCAGAATTGGCATAAAAGGGTCAGAGGTGTAAGAGCATGAAGAGTCCATGGACAAAAAAAGAGGAAACATTAAAAAAAAAAAAAAGAGGAGTAAAAATGCCAAAAACAGGCTGAAAATCAAAGAAAAAGCTAAAATCTTGACACTAACAAAATTGCAGAAATGATGAAATCCTCTTAAACCAGGAGATTTCACACCCCTGGGTCATTCACAGAAGCCAGAATCTTGAAAAATAGAATCTCATTTGACATAACTATTATTACCCAGAAAATAAAAGCAATAAAAATGCAATCGCCTCTGTAAGATGGACCTGTTTTATTAGAATACTAATTTATTCAACCCTCGTCAACACATGCTTGTGAAGACAAGATATCATCATTAGTCAGGGGTAAACATTTTTTAATGTGCTACTAGCAGTCACTTTCTTTCGAGGTAAACAATCAACGCCCCCATTTTTTTTATTGAATTGAGTGAGTATTAGAATTTAACGACATCTCAACACAATTGTGCCATATCGTGTCATTTAGATAAGATATGTGATGTGATCTGGGAAAACCCACCACATGTCGCACAGGACAGTTTTGAAAAATAAAGAAAATACCTTAAAATCTGTTATGTTGTACTTTATTTTTGTCAGATTGTATAAGGCATAACTTTTGATATGTGTATCATAGAAGAAAGAAGTAAAAAGTTATGGAAACTTTATATTTCAATCTTTACAATGATAGGTAAAACTCAAAATATAAATTTTGCACCGTGTTGCAGGTTTTCCAAGATCGCATCACATATGTCAAACATTTTATACAAAAAAAAAACACCTTGAGGCGACGAAAATAAAAAACCCTGTTTTACGGGCCCGACCGACCCTGATTTTCAGTTTTGCAGAATTTTTTTTTTTTTAGTTTTTCCAAAAATCATGTAAAATCAGCCTGTTTTTAGCCCAAATTTATCAATTTTGGCAATTTTTTTAAAGAAAATTTGTTTGTAAACAATTTTTCAGATTTTGGGACTATTTTAGGCCAATTTTGAGCTCCAGAAAAGAAAAAAAAATAAAAAAAATCTCCCGACCGACCGACCCTACTTGAGGTCCGCTCGCCCGTAAAACAGGGTTTTCTTTTTTCGTCGCCTAAAGCTATAATATTAAAGAATAACAAAATAGATTTATAATTTTAAAAAATTAAACGAAAAAATAGAATTTTGCGGTTCTCAGCTTTCGCGCTCACTATATTCAAAGAATATAAACTGTGGGCCGCTCCATGACCTTTGACCTTGGCACATGACCTTTGATCTCATCAACATATGAGGATCCCATGGTGCACCTATGACACAAGTTTGGTTCCAATTGAACAAGCTTTCAATTGAGGTCAATTTTACATTTTTAGCCTATTTTTCAACTTGACCTCACATGACCTTTGACTTCAGCACATGACCTTTGAACTCATCAACATATGTGGGATACCATGGTCCACCTATGACAGAAGTTTGGTTTCAACTGAGGTCAATTTAAAAAAATTAACAATTTAGTGACACACACGCACACACATACATCCACACATACACACGCACAACGGATAGCTAAGTGGTCTTGCCAGCTATAGCTGGCAGCCCACAAAAACAGACAAACTATACAGGCTCCCTAGAATATATATATTAAACAAACTCATTGATTGCAATGACCCATGCAAAAACACATATCTACAATAAAAGCACAAAAGATATACTGACAAATTAGTTCCTAACTACAAAAGATACACATCGTACACTGATGAGCCAGAACATCACCCGTCCATGTATCAAACAAGATAAACTTATTGATTACAACAATACAAGTAAAAAACACATGTCCACAGTAAAAGCACAACTACAAGAGTTATACTAAATTAGTTCATAATTAGTACATATCATACACTGATGAAAATATTCATCACCCATCCATGTATCAAGCAAGAATGACCAATTCAACAACCTCATGTTGGAATATTAGACGAGTTGCCCCTTTTAGTCGCCTCTTACGACATGCAGGGATACAGCGGGACTATTCTAAATCCCGAACCCACAGTGTTTTTTATTGAATTGTGTTTATATCATTATTGTATTGAAAATTGCTGCAGTGAAGTTAACTGCAACTTGTGCATGTGGTAAAGCTGAAAACAGTTTTAAATATGGGCACTATTTGTGCAAAAAATGTCAGAATCCCAACATTTACATCATTAAATAGTAAAAAATAGTTAACTTTCAGGGATGTAAGTGACCTAAGAAAAAATCCTAAAAAATGGCCGGGGGTCCAGGGGACCACCTGGGACCCCTGGTGGGGTGCAGGGGCAGTGCCCTGGAGGGGGTTCAGGGGGCGGACCCCTAGGAAGCCCCTTGGTTTTAGCTATTTTCTAACAGAAAAACCTTCAATATTAAGTACTAAAAAGATTGAACTTTGCAGACTCATTTAATTTTCTTATGTCTTTTTCTCCCACATTTTCATAACTTAATTTGCACTTGCAAATTGTAGGCTTCACCATGGCCCACGCACTACCTGTTGAAATCTTCTGAATAGAATTCGCCAAAAGAACTGTCCTGATCTTTTTCTTCAATCCAATTCCACTTGACCTCAGCATCAATTCTGTTAATGTTTGCACTTTGATCAACTCCCATTTTGGTATTCAAAAAACGACGCTCAAATTTGATATTTTTCCGATCATGAACACACACATGCGATACACAAAAGTTTCAAAATTCTACGCCACTTGCTACTAACTCGACCACAGAGTTGCATTTTCGAATGTACTATTAGAATACACGCATGACTCAAATGGCGCGACCTGGGCATGTCCACGTTGACCCTAGGATGATGACACCCTTTGTTGATGTATTTTCTAATGGAAGCAGAGGGTGAAAGACAGGTTTCATTTATTTTTTATTTAGTAATTTAAAAAATTCTATGTCCAGATTTTTTCTAGTTTCAAGAAAAAAAAAACCCGGGACAAAATTGGGATTCCTTACAAATCCGGAAATCTGGAAGACTTACATCCTTGAACTGTAACAATAAACAACACGGTAACATTCACCTTTACCCTTACCTATCTTCAGCATTATCAACAAACAAATAGTGGAACCTCAGGTATTTTACAATTCCAATGTATCGCCAGCCTATGCCTTGGTACAGCTGCAAAGAAATGGTCACAAATTCTGGTATCACATCAACGAGCCAAAAGATTTTAGGGGATAGAGACAAATTTGGCCTTACATCATCGTGCAGTTGTTGTCCGTTTTACTATACCTTATACACATGCGCTCACAATTGATGCGTGACCTCTTGTGCCTAGTGTGCATTTAAAGTATAGGGTCTTCACTAGTTAGCATCGCTGCTGCCAAAGTTTAAGCTCAAATTCAGCGGAACTGTCACACGATCTAGGAAATGTTTTCTTTCTTCATTCGGAAGATATGCGGTGCTTTTCATTTATGAGACCATGTCCAGGATCATATCAGAACTATCCTTCTTAAAATACCTGTGCACAGGGAATGGTAAATTCACTCTAACGATTTGACCTATGTATTGGGACTTTCTGTCAATCAAGCCCATGCTTTCCTTATAATGGTATGCCAAAAAGGACCGATTGGACCTTGGGAAGGTACGCGGTTGATGTTATATGTAAATAACTTCCTCATGGCCAAAATACACCTCTCAACCCAAGTTACTGCATGTTAGGGCAGCGTGTTTACTCAAGTGTGGCAGTAACTCCGCCGTTCATTCACTGAGGCATGTCACATAGCTAAAATTAGCATACGGTTAACAGGTAAACTGGGTTAGGGACACAGTAATCCAGTTTAGTGTGGTAAAGGTTGTGGCGTATTTTGCCGTGGAGATAACTGCATGATGTTTGGGTCAATTTAATGTAAATTTGGCTAGTTTTTGCTCACTTTGCATGTATTTGGTAGCATTTCATTTACACTTCCTGGAGCAGGTCACTGGGAGGACTACAAAATGTTGCTACCCTAGCTTGATTGCCTCAGTATGCTACTGCCCCGCTAGCCTTGATCAAGGCTGTCTGCTAAGAACTGACAAACTTGTTATTTTTCACACTGTACTGCATAATTAACATTTATTCTTCAATTATTTTGAACATTGTGTTTTCAGGTATGAAATCAGTGCTTTAGTATTTTTTTTTATATAGGACTACCCTGTCTAGAGAAAGATTATATAAAAAAAATGGTACACTGCCTGGTGGTCTGTTTTCCACACTGGATGGATCCAGGTTCCTACTAGTCTAGGTTTAAAACCACAAACACCTGTTGTGGTCAGGTGTAGTGGATGTGCTCTGCCTGAGTTGAACTTATTGAACTCACTAGTGGACGCATGGAACATAGGCCAGACCTCAAATTAGGTGTTTAATAAAGTGAATTCTTGCCATTTTTTAGTTTGGGGGGATATGCTCCACTCCTTTATATATGCTGACATTATATCAGACGTGTGAACCAAGGAATGAAGTTGGTAGAGCGCCTTGAACAAGGCTACTGCCCCGGGAGGTCTCACATTTGGTTTTGGGTAGGGACGTGCCTCTGACAGTCTGGAAGTAGTATACCAATTTTTGCTGAAAAAAGACCCATAGCTATACCAGAGATACAAATTATGGGCCAAATTTAACCAAAATTTGCCATTTTTCCTCAATTTGATATTTAAGCAAATTTGAAAAATTTTGGCTTCAGATTGAGGAAATTGGACTAATTTTCCAACAATTTTTAAAAAATGTTGTCTTCTGATTGAACAAATTGACTAATATTCCAACAAATTTGAGAAAATTTTGAAAAAAACCCCAACCCATTGCTATACTAAATTGGCATGAAAAAAAGGGTCACTGATATACCAAAAGGATCAAAATGAGATGGGCATTTGTGGCACGTCCCAGTTACTGGTTGGCAAACTTCTTGCGCTGTTTGACTATAACTACTAATTGTTTCATTCAAATTTTGATTTATTAGGTATACAACACCCATTAAGAATTGACATAAAAAACAGCAAAATATACACAGTATATATAAAAAAAAAAAAAAAAAAAATGTCTGCTAAGAACCGACAAACTTGTTATTTTTCACACTGTACTGCATAATTAACATTTATTCTTCAATTATTTTGAACATTGTGTTTTCAGGTATGAAATCAGTGCTTTAGTATTTTTTTTATATAGGACTACCCTGTCTAGAGAAAGATTATATAAAAAAAAATGGTACACTGCCTGGTGGTCTGTTTTCCACACTGGACGGATCAGGTGTAGTTGTTGTGCTCTGCCTGAGTTGAACTTATTGAACTAACTAGTGGACGCATGGAACATAGGCCAGACCTCAAATTAGGTGTTTAATAAAGTGAATTCTTGCCATTTTTTAGTTTGGGGGGATATGCTCCACTCCTTTATATATGCTGACCTTAAAAAAAAAAAAAAAAAAAAACCCATTAAGAATTGACATAAAAAACAGCAAAATATACACAGTATATATAACTGAAATACACAGCAATTGGAAACACAATTGAAAACAACATAAAATTATCAAGAATTATGCGGTGAGAGAATCCAAACAAGGTGTATAAGATAGTGAAGGCAATGAAAACGGATGGAAGAGATGTCGAAAGGGGAAGATGTATGAGGGGAAAGTGATGGAATTTCAGTGAGAGAGATAGAGGTAGAGTCTGGAAAGAGCATATGGAGAGAATCATGAATGAGGAGAATGAGTGGGATCAGAAGGTAGAGGCTGATGTGGTGGAAGGGCCAGTTGAGCTGGGTCAGCTGGGAAGAAGTGGTGAAGGCAATAAGAGAAATGAAAAAAAAGGAAAGGCAGCTGGACCCTCAGAGGTGAATGCTGAGATGATTAGTGCGAGTGGAGAGATAGGGATTGGTGTGGAACATGCCTTAAGAAGGGCTTTTGAGTTTGAAGTGGGAGGTTTGAGGAGGAGGGGATGTCCAAAGAAGACATGGAAGAAGCAAGTGGAGGAGGAGAGTAGGAGGGTTGGGTTGAGAATGGAGGATGCATTGAATCGGGTGAAGTGGAATAAAGGAAGGAGTAAGGGCGGTTGCTGTGAGTGTGAGGTGAATCCGGCCACCCCTGTTTACAGGGACAAAACAGGATTTAAAACTTTTGTTTTACTTTTTACTACTGAATCATATTCCATTATTTAGAACAATAGCAAGGATGTGCATCTGGTCAATTATCTCTTGCTCCATTAAATCCTCAAACAGCAGTATTGCTGAGTGTGAGGTGAATCTGGCCAGAAACGGACAGAACTAACTGGCAAGCACCGGTATTTGAGTTTGAAGCCACCCCTAAACTCAAGCCTCATGCTCTGCTGGATTTGAAATTGACAAGCTCAACCATTTTCATGTAACTATAGCAAATAACAAATCCTGGTACTTTGGTTAATTTGTAGACAAGACAACAATCCGATACCCTGTATACCTACCTTGATATAGACATCTTGCTTCAAATGCACTGCATGCATTAGCTGTGCAGTGAACTGTTCTTTGTTATCTACTATCTGCTGTACTGGCAACATCCCTGTCCTTTTAAAGCACACACCCAGGATCACATACATACTCTGCTCATAGATTTCCAGTACATTCTCATATACTGCAAAAAGAGAGAGGGAGAGAAACAAATGGAAATACACTTTTTATTATTAAAGATTTTGCTAAGGTTTGGTTGGATACTACTTTGGTAGAAAAGCTATACATTTGGATTGTTTGGATGACTGGACATTAGTCGGTGCCTTTGGGATGGTCACTGAATTTCGATCAAAGGTCATTAACAGGTCATTTAGGCCGTCTTGTTGTCATGTCTCTGGCATGACTATTTCAACTATAGTCTTTTTAAAATATTATATTTAGGGATTCAAACATGTTACAGAGTGGTTCATCACAAATCAACAATGATGCATTCATGCGTCTGCGTATTTTTATCCTGCGAGGGCGGCTAGCCACGAGAGCGAGATAAAAATACGCGGACGCATCGGATGCAGAGTTGTTGATTTGTGATGAACCACTCTGTAACATATTTGAATCCCTTTCAACAATGAAAGTCCTTGTGAAAATTTATTTATATCGTGTATAGAAGAACATAATTATTCTCACTACTATACTACAATGTTCCCAATTTGACAGAAATCTTTCCTCGTAAATATATTTTAGCAAAATCTAAAGCAAAACGGTAATTTTTGCATGCTTGTTGCTTTGCAGTTTGTACCTGGTGCCCTTGCACATACTCAGAGTTCTAAATGTGACGTACCGCGTAAACGCCCTTCCGTGCACACTATGCCGGGCATGATGCGCTAATATGCATATCAACTGTGGGTTGATAACAAATCAACAATGATACGAGGGGATACGGCGAGTTGTTGAATAGCTAATATATATGATTCAAAATTTACAAAATGGCTAAAAATAACATAATATTGGGTTCGATTCATAGACTCTTGTTCATCACATCACAATTAATATTAGTTGACCACAACTTTTTTGTTCATGACATTTAAAGCAAGTATCTTTTAGCCCTAAGATTTCACAGAGGTAATGAGGAAATAGCACCTTTCTTCAGACTCAAATATTTTTACTACTTCAAGTCAAGCTTGAGGTTCTGGGGACAATGCTATTAGTGATTGAGTCATGGACCTTTAATTACCACTCACCAAATTTAGCAAAGAGCTGTATGGCATCACTGTGTGCTCCCATAGGTCCTTTGATATAGTAGTTCTCATACAACACAAGTTCATTGAGGTAAGGTATCAATTTACCATATAATGGGCACAGGCCACCAATTGCCACTCCATAGAAAATCTAAACAAACAAACAGAATTAAACAGCACATTTTTGAAGAGCAGCCCCAATTTTCAAAATTTTGCAGAGTTGCATTGGTAATTGTCTAGTTAACTCTACCTGCGAATGGTAATACTCAAAAGTGTGTTTGTCATAAAAGAAGCCATTTTGTAATTACAATCGAGATCCCAGATTGTAATTTAACAGCGGAACTGAAAATGGCAAATTTCTGTCCATCTTATTAGAAAATGGTGCCACCTCCAAAAAATGACCTCTAACTTCACTCGCCTGAACCATCGGAACAACTAATGGATGAGCCTAACCACGTACATGTCGCTATTTCCCAGATATTTCATATTGGAAGGCTGTTTCCAGCAGCCGTTGAATTATTATCGGAGATCTCCGCTATTATTCTAATTACAAAATCCCCTCTTTTGGGACACATAGACATTTTCGCACTTTACCATTCACAGGTATAATTTACTAGCCAATTACCAATGCAACTGTACAAAAATCTCAGAATTTTTAGAAAATTAGGGGCATTCTTCAAAAAACATGCTGTTATTGCTTTAACAATCAAATTAGTAGTACCGTATGCTAGCCGGTGATACTCATAAGGTCACAAATAAACAAGGAGAAAAGCAATGACAGTATCAGAACAAATATGCAAATAAGTTACTTATACTCTGTCCAGCTCAAAAGTACATAGTAGCGAACCGGGCGTATGCATTGTACCAACTTTCAGCACGCACGTAGGCAAAGCACAAGCGCACTGCAACTGAAAGGCGCCTTCTACTAAAACTTTACCTTTTTGTTATCAGAAAAGCAGACCTATGCATACGAGGTACTTAATATGCACATCTGGTGAAGGCAGACCCATAGGTAATACTAGTGTGCACCACTACCCATATACCAAGTTTCATGAAAATCAATCACTGCCTTCAGTCCCAAAGCTCATTTTGCTTGCTTACCTACATTTAATGGTTTGGTGTTTGAATAGTGCATTTTTATTTCTTGCATGTCACACACAGCACTGGCAACAATATACAATACGCAAGCCACAATCAAGCTTCTACGGTTAAACCCATCTGTCGTTACATGAACTCCCAGTATTCTGGGGCTGGTGAAAAAGACCGTATGTCGCGACCGACAACTGGTCTATTTTGATGTGACATATCACAAAATACACTCTTCACTACACTAACCCGAAACTGGCCCTTTGCGAGTGATGTTCAACTTGTTGACAACTCTCTTGGTCACAGCAGCAATCTTTGGAAATCCACTAGAATTAGTGTCCAAACTAGCCAGGGCTGCAGCACACCCATAAGCATCACTACCAGGATGTTGAACACACAGTTGATTTTATCTACCAGCTTCACAGACTGAAGGTGAAGGATTTGGTCAGAAAGGTGCTCGTTGGTTTCTTGATACAGTTGCATTCTGGGAATGAAAAGCAGCAATTTCCAGATGTCACATAACATCAACACAAATATTAGCTCAGGGGTTCTCAATAGGCGGCCCGTGGGCCAAATCCGGCCCGCCAACCATTGATTATAGGCCCTTGACTGCGCTAAAATATAAAGGGGAACATAAGAAATTCTGGTGTATTTGGCCCTTAAGCACAGAACTTTCAAATATGTTCAACATTCTCTGGCCCTTCAGCTAATATAATTGAGAACCCCTGTATTAGCTCACCAGCAGATTAATTTATGTCTTGTGTATGAACTTGACCTTTGACCTTAAGATCTTTAACCTCCAACAGGTGACTTTTGCCATTGCAACCAATAAGAAGTCATGCTGAACGTTCAGTTGTACCCAATCACTTCTGTGGAAGAAGAGCATTTGTAACATTTTTCGCTTATATCTTTTGAACTTTGAACTTTTAATTCACTCCAACGACCTAGCAGTGGAAGCTTATGTGACAGTGCTGTCTGTCTTTTAGCTAACTCTCTATTTGTTAACTGCTTCATGTAATCTCTTTGATAAATATTCAGGAAACTGTGGATGGTCAATATGTAGGGCCATAGGGGGTGTTTGGGCATTTGAAATCAGAGGTCATTAAGGGGTCTTAAATGTACTTTCTTGCACAGTGACTAGACATTTACTAGTTGCTCAGGATGAACTTTGAGGAGAGGATCATAGAAGGTATTCAGGCGAAATGATGTAAAAGACCATTTCAAGTCACTTGAGGTCATGCTTCTGCTCCTACAGATATGACTGGGCATTCACCAAAGTTGCTTAGGATGATCCTTGAGGAGTGGGTCAGGGACAAGAGGTAAAAGGTCATCTAGGAGTCATTAGTGGTCAATGTGTCAAAATACTTACATATTACTTCTTGCAAATTGGCTGTGTCATTGCTATTTACATGATTTGATCATAACAAGCAATTCCATGAGTCATTGCTTCTTATACATCTAAAATTCAGCCACAAACTTTTGTGTGGAAATCAAAATTCAAAAGAAATATAATTAGAGATATAAATTAGAAGATGTATTACAAATTACCTGAGAGCTGCTTGTCTTAGGTGTGTTACAAGGCTTGGGTAAGGGTTCGGTGGTAACCATGGTTCACTAAAAAGTTGCAGCAAGAAGTCATGCCAGACCTGGTCCAGTTTTACATCTATTGAATACTGATAAAAACAAAAGCAAATTTGTACAAGTGTAAGGAATATTCCAAACACACTTTGAAGTGTCCCCTTCCCAAACTATAATTTCACAGTTCTCGGCTTTTGCGCTCACTATATTCAAAGAATATAAGCTGTGGTGAGCCATCCAGCCTATCTTACTTACAACCTGACCTCACATGACCCTTGGCCTTGGCACATGACCTTTGCCCTCATCAACAAATGAGGGATCCCATGTTGCACCTATGACTCAAGTTAGAACTTCAACTTTTCAATGGAGGTCAATTTTACATTTTATCCTATTTTTCAACTTGACCTCACATGACCTTTGACCTTGGTATGTGACCTTTGACCTTGGCATGTGCCCTTTGACCTTGGCATGTGACCTTTGACCTCAACATATGAGGGATCCCATGGTGCACCTATGACCAGTGGAGTAAATTTCTTTTTGACATTGGGGAGGATGGGGTTGATGAAAAATTATGAATGAAATGGGGTTTGCTGAAATGATCCATTACTAGCACATGTGCGCGCAAAGCGCGCTAACAATTTGGCATTTAGACATTATTTATTTAGAAGCTAAAATCATTAAATATAATTGTAATAAGAACCCAAATGCGCGCGAAGCGCGCGGAAATTACCATTTTTAAACTATTATGGTAAAATATGAGGTTATTTTGGGTCAAAAACACATGAATGGGCATCAACATTGGGGGGGATGATCGTATTGACCATCCCCCTCATCAAAATATTGGGGGATATATCCCCCCCCATCCCCCCGGGATTTACGCCTATGCCTATGACACAAATTTGGTTCCAATTGAACTTCAACTTTCCAAATGAGGTCAATTAAAAACAACATTTTAGTGACACATTCACACACACATACACACGCACAACAGATTGCTAAGTGGTCCTGCCAGCTATGCTATCCTCACACAGCAGTATTACTGAGTGTGTGGTGAATCCGGCCACCCCCGTTTACAGGGACAAAACCGGATTTAAAAACTTTGGTTTAACTAACTAACTAGTCAGTGTAAATACAACATAGTAAAAGAAACATGTCATTCATATGCAGGATTTTTCTTCATAAAAATACAATATTTTAATTGTTTTCAAATGCTTTCAGTGTACTTTTCCTATGAAGTAAACTCTATTAGTACGCTGAAATTGGCAACTATCAACTTGGTACAAACACCAACCATGTATTGACCTATTGTTATAAAGCTTTGCAAGTTGTACTTCATGCGTACGCACATAATTATTAAACTTCAACTAAAAAAAAATCACCCCGATGTACTGAGAGACCATAATGTACCAACAGGGATTTCTAGGATGGAACAGGCCACCCTGCTCCCTGCTGGCTATGCCTTTGGACTATCAACCTTTTATCCTCAGACATGCGAATAAAAGTGCTAATATGTATAAACTTGTTGCAAGCATTTGCTTATTTTCTTTTAGCCTTGAATTGGGGCAAAAAAAAATTACTGCGAATTGCCTGAATGGCAAGTGTCCCACAGTGTATGCAGGATGGCTATGAATAAGACAATAGCGTTCCTATTTTTAGCACAAACTATACATGGGCGGTGAACCTTTATCGATATGGTTGAGCTGCAATAAAAAAAAATTGTTGCTACACTTAATACAATATATTGAAACTAACCACATGCTCACAATAACCAATAAAACAGCAAAAATGTTGATTTTAAAAAATATCCACTTCAACTCAACAATGAATTCCCAACATATTCCATTCCATTTTGCTTGCTCAGAACTCCTCAAATTTGTTGTTAGATAAGTTTGTTTTTAGTGACTAGAAACAAAGGGAAGGAAATACACATGGCAGTCAATGTATGGCATGACCTTTCTTAATATTAGGCAATGGACTTCATTGATGAAATATGTCATTCTCTCTCTGTCCAAAAAAGTGTATACAAATTATTATTTTTTGAGATTATCACTACATTTTGTCCTCACCTGAATTAATACCGCTTCTGTAGCCATAATGCGTGGACAACTGCTCTCCTCTCTGGCATCCTCCAATACAAGAACTGTTAATAAAATTGAAGCATATTAAGCATAAAAAAGATGGCATCTAAGCTCATGATTAACAAATGCTGTCCAACAGTGGCCTAAAGTACTGCGTAAAACATTCACTCGTGGCACTATAAGATTCTTCTTATTGTGTCCAAACACAATGGTTCTCAAATATGATCTAGCCAGAGATGGGTACAACGTCTGGCTGCTTCACTGAATTCCGCATGGTCCTTGTCTATGCATTGTTGCTCCAACAGTGGGGCAATCTACACGGCAGTGCAGATCCAGATCAATCCATTTCCCCGAGATCCAGATCACGGGAGACCTGTGCAGTGAGTACGAAAGTACGGCGACCTTTGGAAGCGTAAAGTGTACCAATGCTACGCGTAACCTTGGTGATCGAAGGATACTTTACGCGTAACCTAAAAGTACGCGCTTAAAGTGCAGCGACACTAACCAAGCGTGTACACACCATGTACGCGTTGCATATCTGGATCAAGTTTGGCCGTTGCCCGTGTAGACGCGAACTGGTCTACGAGGAAACGGATTGATCTGGATCCGATCTGGATCTGCGCTGCTGTGTAGATTGCCCCAGTATGCAGACCAAGAGATGTTCCATTGTCTGTGGTGCTGTTCCACAACCACAGGTAGTATCCTGATCTGCTTCCAGGTAGTCCCATTTTTGCAGGAAAACCTTAGATCGGCCGATTCCGGTTCTCAATCTGTTGAGACATCGCCGTTCAGCCCAAGAGGAGTCAGCCCCAAGCAGAAGATGCCCACCAGGTTTATCACTAGCTGATGCTACCTGCTTGACAGCAAATGCAAGTCTCCCTTTCCACAATAAGATCAATTTTAATTTGGAAATAAACACTATGGATATCCTGTTGAACCAAAAATAAGAGGGTGTTTTGATCACAAAATGCATTTTTCAATATGTAATATTGGATAAGCGACTCACACTGGTTTCTTTGTTGTGTGATTCTCTTGTCTTCCACACCATGCAAGATAACTGCTGGTATGTCTGGGGATGACTTCTTCTGGACCAGTTGAGTCTACAGATGAAGAAAAGAAAGTAATCTATAAATGAATGGTACTAAACATATCCTTAAGAGGGGATGGTATACACTTAAGTGATCGGGGGTGGGTCCTTTGAACCCCCCAATTTTTTTCCGACCTAGTCGCTTTACGCATGGGATTTTTCCATGGAAATTTTTTATAATTGTCTGACTTTTAAATGCGCTTCTTTTCATACAAACAAAATCAGCCAAGCCGTTAATTAGATAATTAGTGGAGGTCCCATTGGATGGATTAGATTTTCCTTCTTTTTTCCCCCCAATTTTTTTGTGTTTTGAAAATAATGTTTTGCCCCTAATTTGCAGCTCAAATAATAAATTTCATTTTTTATTGCTGATTTGGTGTTGTCTTATGACCCTTCACGTGTGGTTTAAATTTCGTGCAAAATTCCTTCAGGAAAGTAGTTTCCTTAGTTGATAATATTACAGAAGTATTTGGGCCTGCAATAAGATTTAGGTTTTTTTAAGCAAAATGAGAACTTATGTACATTCTACAAAAATTGTAAAATTTAAAATTTTGTATTGTAGCAAATATGAAATTCAGCCTATGTTTCACATTGAAATATAAGCAAATCAAAATCGCCTGTTTTCACTTTTAAAACATTTCTGTAGCAAAATACAGGTAAGAAATCTATTGAGTGTCTAATCTATGTGAAAGCACTACATACGACTCAATTTTATATGGATACCTTGAAATATCTCACTGGCAAAAAACAAGGTGGTACTCGATAGAAAAATAAACCCTTCAAATACTATACAATGCACAATTTTCTGCATGACAGTATACTTAGTTACAGAATAAAATTATGGGAAAAATTTGCACATCACCAAAACAAGGTACCTACTGGGTGATTCCCCACTAAATTCCTAACTAACACAACAAAGGATCAGTGATCTGTAAAGTGAATAACAGTAGAAGCTAAAAAAGAAGAACAACAAAGGATCAAATAACCAACACACCCATCCTGATGACACACAGTAAAAATATTCAAAACAACTACCAAGGCTGAACACTGAGCTGTAACAGTCTCATCCACCCAGGACACAGTTCAATGAGCTGTTCATTGTACCTGTACCAAAATGAACTTTGTGTATGTTCTGGTATCATAAATCATCCTCTAGAACTAGGGGGTGTATTTTCTAAATACACTGGTGAATGGAAGTTACTGAACTGTGCCATGGGGATGGGACTATTTTGGCTAATATTGAAGTCGACTATTAATTTGTGACAATGTGCTATTCCATTTTGATTCCATACTCCCTATGCAAAGGTGTTAGAGAGGGCACAATGCCTAGTGCTCCCCAAGTGCTCATTTTCAATTACTCGTCTATAGTATCAAGTGAGACTGAAAGGTTCCATTAGGCAATGTCACTAAACAATGTCAAAAGATATAAATTAAAGGCACTATCAGTGATCTGTCCAAAATCGGAGTCAAAATTTTTGAGATTTACATAAATAGCTTAAATGTGAGGGATATTAAGTCAGTAGAATTCTTATAAGTTATTTTTCCCAGCTGAAAAATTGTTAGAAAAGGCAGAACACAGCAGTTTTGAAAGATATGAATCTCCATTCAATTACGTGTAGTAATAAGTGTCCGTACGGACAGTAATGACTAAAATGTCCGATTTTGTTGTTATTAGGTCGCTTTTGGTCTTACCGTTTGTAGGGTATGTTAGGATACCTATACTTGTTACCGATTTTTGATGATTTTGTTGATTTTCCGATATAGCAAATCAGTGCCCTTCAGACCAAATCAGCTTTCTTATGGGTAAACAGAACGATTTTGTAATTTAACGTCGCCGGCGACGTTAAATTCAGCAGACGACGAAAATGGCGTTTAACACAAGAACACGCACGCCGTATGCATGTTTCCCACGCTATGTACACTGTTTGACCGGTCTACAACCTTTGTGGTTTTAATATCAGTGAGTACGAGAAAAAAAAAAAAAAAAAAAAGAGTCAAAATTTTTGAGATTTACATAAATAGCTTAAATGTGAGGGATATTAAGTCAGTAGAATTCTTATAAGTTATTTTTCCCAGCTGAAAAATTGTTAGAAAAGGCAGAACACAGCAGTTTTGAAAGATATGAATCTCCATTCAATTACGTGTAGTAATAAGTGTCCGTACGGACAGTAATGACTAAAATGTCCGATTTTGTTGTTATTAGGTCGCTTTTGGTCTTACTGTTTGTAGGGTATGTTAGGATACCTATACTTGTTACCGATTTTTGATGATTTTGTTGATTTTCCGATATAGCAAATCACTGATAGTGCCTTTCAGATGAAATATTCAACAAATTTCAAGGAATAAGATTTTATCACAATCCTAAAGGAACATGCATTTTTGTAATATGTAAATGGGATATCAGTATAATTTGAAAAAAAAAAAAAACGGAGAAAGCGCGCTTTCATCTCCATGCAACATTCCGAGCCATAACATTGAAC
Organism: Ophioderma brevispina; assembly: GCA_023653785.1. NCBI lineage: Eukaryota > Metazoa > Echinodermata > Ophiuroidea > Amphilepidida > Ophiodermatidae > Ophioderma > Ophioderma brevispina. Next base: position 73,428 of record JAMKCH010008530.1, read on the forward strand.
CAGTGCCGATTGGCCAATTCCTACTTCATGGTTATGATACACTATACACAATTTCCGAAAGACTACCTAACCTATCACAAGACAATTTCTACTATTTATCAGTTTTCTGATTTTTTGAATCTCACAAGTTTATTTAAAGCAACCTGCAAGCAATTATCCTTTCAACACACGATAGCTCACGGTGGGCGGAGTCAGAGCATACAGTAACACACTAGCTTTTTGCACAGAGGGATTGTGCACCGCTATGATAAAGTATATTACCAGGTGAGGGGACCAATTCATTATGGACAGATAGGTGTGATTGTAAAGCCTGGTATGAAAAGAATAAAACTAAAGCTGATTTGTTTTAAAAGGGCAACTCGTCCCCCGACTTACCTCATAAAAGGTGAGATTGTTTATATTATCTGAACCATTAGATTAGTATCAATGTAGCTAATCTTACGTGGCAAATGCAGTAGATTTGTAAGAAATTCGAATTCTACATTTGCTGTCCGTAAACCGGACGAAAAATACAGCAAGAATGGCCTATGGGCTAGTAGCCCGAAACAAGCAATTGCTCCTAACACTAAAACCCACAAGATCTGAATAAACTGATAAAATTATGATAAGCTCTTTCCTCAAGGATATCTAGTGAACCATTGAATAAAACAAACGGTGGTGGAATCACAAAAGCACCTTTAATTTATAGTGTATCTGCGAGTTGCAGATGACGCCGATAAAAATGCCAAGATCCTTTACTAGCATGCGGAAGGGGGCAAATCATACTAATTTTGCGACACCATGAAAGTGCGCCAGTGGGTGGGAGAATAAACTTTTCAAGATTTATATATGTGCAGACACTCATAATAAATAATTGAAATGATCCGAACCTGAAATTACGAGAATGCAACAGATTTGTGTTTTTTTATTTGCAGCTTTAATTTGAATCCTACTGTGACTTCAACCGATAATCGATTCTGGATGTCCATCTAAGCTTCCATTTCTGCCCAATAGGCTAAGAATCCATGAGGAGGCATTCTTTCATCTCAGTATGCCACAGAGAGAAGAGCTACGTCAATAGGACTGGGCCAGACCCATTTAATATCACTGTCATCAAAATGTCCTAAGGTTTGGCTATCACCAAACAGACCCATAATTTGGATCGATAATTAAGCACTATGCCAAATTACCAAATATTAATAACGAAAATGGCCTAAAATGTTGATATAAACTGAGATACCCAAATTTAACAATTTCCCCATTCCCGGTGTAAAATAGCATGGAATTTGAATGTGGTAGGACTTTTTCGACGGATACATTTTGTTTTTTGCTTGTCCATACGTGTAAAAGATCCTAAAACTGAAGCCAGATTGTGGAATTCATACTATCGTTTCACCTTTACGATGTGAAACTTCTAGTGGCCTTTCCATTAGGTGATACATTCAGATTGTATTATATTATATCAAACTGGAAATGTCTTTTATAGTGCTTTCCTTGGGGGAATCACCCAGAACAACCCAATGGAAATACAGGTGAATATGGGGATATCTCTCTTGAAGGAAATTAAAAACCAAAGAAACACAAAAAGAGTTTAGTTAGATCTCTATTGAAGTTTGGTTTAGTTTGAAAGTGACTTATTTTTGCACCTGCAAGCAACGAGCTAAGGTAGCCAAACTGTGAAACACCAAAAACTGTGGATTTGACTGAATGAGTTAGCCTGGATATAAATCATATTGCTATTTGATTATCACCAAATGCAAGACTTGTTGTAAGTTTTCTACTTGATAAATACCAACAATGATATTGTGATAAGACTCTCCAGCAAATTAGAACTTCAAATACTATTGCTTGAGTGATTCTACGAAAGAAATAGAACAGCACAGTCTGAGAATAAGGCTACTAAACTCCTACCGCGTGTCCGTACCTGAAACATCAATTGTCGAATACGTTGAGACGTACCAACATTAGTAGAAAGGGAATTGTAAGTCTTCGTTCATTTTATGAAAAATATGTAAATACGCTTTATAACACCAGAATTCAATAGGTGTTTCACAATTGTATAATATAACATACAGAAATCTTTAAATACAGACCGTCTCAAAAAAATACCATCGTTCCCCGGAACGCTTTGGGTTGCTTGCCATTGCGGTTGAGTCGTAGTTGGTGATGTTGAATTTTTTAAAGGAAAGGCTGTTTGTTGTAACACCCGTTTTGCCAAGTCTACATTTGTAGGCATAGATGACAACTGTGAAACTGAAAGATTTATCCTTACTCTTCAGTTGGAAACTTAATTGTGGCTTCAGTGCAGCACCAGACCTATTTCTTGGGGGGGGGGGGAGGGGGCAAAGATAAACAAAAAATACATCGGTCCTCGGCCGCTTGTGTCCTGCCGTCGCGGTTTGTGAATGATAGGCTAACATCACCTTGACCTTGATATGCTGATCTTTGACTCATAAACAAATGAGGGATTTGCAAGGTGAACTACATAAACCAAGTGTGGTTCCAAAGAAAACTCCAACTTTTCACATGATGTCCATTTTACATTTTAAGCCTATTTACCACTTGACCTCACATGACTTTGAAAGGTATATGACTTTGACATCATAAAAACAAAAAATGGGGGATTCACATTGTTGCACCTATGACCTCAAGTGGGTCCAATTGAACTTCAACTTTTCACATGAGGTCAATTTTACATTTTCAGCCTATTTTACAACTTGACCTCACCTGACCTTGACCTCAGTATGTGACCGTTGACCCTCATCAACAAAAGGGGGGATGCCATGTTGCACCTGTGACCCAAAGTTTGGTTAAATTCATTGAAATATGCGGATATTACAAGCAAATGTTACAATCCTTTTTTCACCTCATCAAAAAAGACATCATCAACAACAACAGACATCAACAACAACTACTGTGGAACAAATGCTCCCATGTGTCTTCCTGCCTTAGGGCAAGCGACAAAAAAACATGGGAGATTTTATAACCAATTTTGGCCCAAAATCGCTGAATTTTTTTCCAAAATTTGATTGACTTTTGGCCTCAAATTCACTGATTTTTGCCAAAAATCGTCATTTTTCTTTTGGCCAGGGGAAGGGGAGGAGGGAAACGGAGGGGAAGGAAAAAATTTGGGGGATGGTGGGGGATGCCCCATACTGCCAACCAATGATTTCTTTCTTACTCTTCCAGAACTGAATTTTGACCTTTGCAATCCTGTTTTGCAGCAATTTCTATCTCATCAAGTCAAGCCTCACTTTGATTTTTCAACAAATACTCCAGATAAACATCACCAATTCTCCTTTATTTTCATCTCAAAAACCTCAATTATTTCTTGCAGTTCCTTGCTTAAGATCCTCAAGGAAGGCAACATATCCATAGAGATAACCAGACAGTTACGCCATAACAACAAAGTTGGTAAGTGGAAAGACCTCACTTTTAGTAGTTTACTGTATGAAATTGGATAAACCACAACTTCAGTATACTTTGTCTCGTCTGAAGTATGAAGTGACGATGTGCGAGTACACCCAGTGCCACCTGTCGCTGCAGCAATGCGCTTGTGCTTTGCTTGCGCGCGCTGAAAGTCGGTTGAATGTATACGCCCGCGTCGCCACTTCATACTTCAAGCTGGACGAGTATAGTAACTTTAAATGTTCGGAAAGTTCCTTGCATTATCAGATAGTCTGATAAATGGTAGTGACTCAATCGACAAACTCGCTTCCCCCACACACACTTAACTCCCTCAAAATCCAGAAAAGTTATTTTATCTCATTACCCCAGTGAAATTTAAGACCAGGAAATATGTCCTTTTGAGGTCATTAACAATAATACCATCTCCAAATGTGGTCGACCAATTAATTAACACACGCTGTCATATAGCCAATATATAGTACACATTGCTTCTATCCAAACGGCTATATAGAATGATTAACTCAAATTTTTAATCAGATGTTTTTTAGTGATATATGCTTCAGTTCCCTTTGAGGGATATGAAAAATTTGTCCATGATTGGGTCACCCACATTTAACATATCCCACAATGCACTGAGTGCACCAATACCACAGAAATAAAACAAATTTTGCGGTTCTCGGCTTTTGCGCTCGCTATATTCAAAGAATATAAGCTTTGGGGCCTAGCCTATCTTACAACTTTACCTCACATGAGCTTTGACCTTGGCACATGACCTTTGACCTCATCAACATATGAGGGATCCCATGGTGCACATATGACACAAGTTTGGTTTCAATTGAACTTCAACTTTTCAATTGAGGTCAATTTTTAAAACTTAACATTTTAGTGACACACACACACACACACAACGGATTGCTAAGTGGTCCTGCCAGCTATGCTGGCGGCCCACAAAAATTGAAATGTAGGTACTATATTGAATGGCACAAGGCTATAACTGATTCTCTCAATACCACATGCATCATCATTGTTGTTACGCAAACACCCGGGCATTATAGCTGTTGTATGTGCAAGCACACACACGCATGAAATCTGTGTGCCACATGTTACGTTCCATAGCCTGATCTGTCAATCTTTGACAAGTTTTGACAAATGTAAAATTACTTCATTTTTAAATTAAAACAGTTTAAAAAAAATGATTAAAAAGCTGATTTGGTGAATTTAAAATGTGAACATCCATACTAGTCCCCGCAGGTTTTCTCCGAGATCTTCAGTTTCCTCCTGCATCTAAAATCAGACTTCTTCCCTAAATCTGTCCCTGCTGTTCTGGAGGCATCCCTTGAATTAAATGCATATAGCAATATTGGGTTCTGTCTGGCAAATGCCGAATGTTATAAATTCTGAAAGAAAAATCAATTCTGGAATTGTGAAAATTATGGTCGATGTTCTTTTGTAATGTCACAAATTCCTATTCTCGAGCGGTAAAAAATATCCTGGGATTCCTCCTTGACATCAAAGTGAGAACACACTTGTCAACTCCAAGTTAAAGGCACTATCAGTGATTCGGTCAATCAGAAAATCAAAAATATTATCAAAAATCAGATTTTTGCATGTCTGTAACAAGAATAGGTATCCTAACATACCGTGCAAGTAATATGACCAAAAGTAACCTAAAGAGGACAAATCGGATATTTTAGTCTTTACTGTCCGTCCGTCCTACACCATGTAATTGAATGGACATTCATAAGTGAGCGCACGAAGCGAAGCTCTTATACACAAACGCGTATGTACGTATTAACAGCTATTGGAAATCTATAGTCGGGAAGGGTTTAAATTAAAAAATACCGACCCCATTTGATCCCCCTTTTCGTTCTTACCATTAACTCCTACGGAGTAATAATCGACGGGAAATGAACCAAATAATGCAAATTTTAATTTGTTATAGTCCGATATCAACCCCCAAAAAGAATTTGTTTTTAATTCTCCATTCTGTGGATATTGTTTCTCGCAAATGTATTTTTTATTTGTACTGTTGCTAACATTAAACCTATTGATAATGTTGGGCTGATATTTTAAAAATCAGCTTCGAATAATTAAATACGATAAATAAATATTTAAATAAAATAATAAATAGATGGCGGCCCTTTGAACTTCATAAATTTCTTCAGGGGAGGGCGGTTAAGAAATCCTAATTTTAGACGTTGTCATTGGTTTACACGTAAAATGCGAGGATACGGCAAAACACACATTTTTTTGACCAAAGCTGTCATCAAAGTAGAAGAATAAATATGACTTAAAATCAGGGGGCCGGACACGATCTGGCTGGTTTGGGCATTTGGATTTCCAAACGGTAATTATGGAATTCTTGCCTGCATTTTGGCAAATATGATAGTCTGAGCGCTCGCTTCCAAGGTTCTACCTGCATCATCTTATCGTGAATATTACCGTGTCTTACTTTCCTTCACATATTTCAGTTGGCAAAAAACAACTATGAAAAATTCAATTATTTTGCACTATTTTGGGTGGATATCACTTGTGCTTAGCGTCTTATCAGTCAATCTTGGCTATCTCCTTGGTCAATGCAACTGTTTGGAGGGCTGTACCCAAGTGATACAACTGATACAACTGTTTCTTTTCAGGTATACAAACAAACAAAACGTCCAATAGTTATTTTTAGCATACTGAGCTTTTCATGTTCCATATACTTTTAGTTTTAATTTATCAATCAAGCATCATGATCTATGTTGGATTGTTTTATTTTTCACGCCTTTGTTTTGTTCTTTTTCCTTCTGTATCGTTTAGATGATAAAAATCTAAATTCTTTGAGGTAAATCGGGTCGGATAGGCCCTGTGCATCATGAAGTGCCCCTTTAAGTGATCAAGTGACCAAGACAACTATCCTAACCCATATAATATAATTTGGTTTTGAAATATTAACAAATTATAACATTTGAAGTGTATTAAGGCACTATAAGTGATCCACCCGAATGAGTCAAAATATTTTAAATTTGTAGGGAAAGTTTAACGTAAAAGAACAAGTCTACAGGATTCTCGTAAGTTATTTTCCAAGCAAATACGTGATAAAGGAAGAAAAAAAAATATGTGGTTTAAAGCTATGAATCGCCATTCATTATGTGGTTGTATTAAGTGTCCGTAGGACAGTAATGACTCTCTAAATATCCAGTTTTGCCTTATTGGGTTGCTTCTGGTTCTATGACTTCTGGGGCAAGTTAGGGTACCTAAACTTGTAAAAAATGACAAAAAATGATTTTTTATGATTTCATGGTTGAAAGCAATTCCTGATAGTACCTTTAATACAGGCAGGAGCAAGCATTTTGTGGGGCAATTCCAAGCAAAGGTCACCCTGGTACTCAAAAATTGACAATTAAACTGGTAGTCCGGGCAAGATAGGTTTGGGCCGGGTACCATCAGGAGTGGCAAAGCGAGGTGGTATCAACTTACTCAGAAACATCATCTATAAATAATTTTGCAGATAGACATCCAAAAGTAGGTAGCTTTTACAAGGCATGTATTGCATAATAAACAAATGGCCACCAGTGAAATTGCTCCATAACTAGTTTTAGCCATATGGTCTTTTACAAGGAATTCTCTTTAGTGAAATAAATGCTGACATGAGGTGTTGACAATGGACAACCACCGGAACTCAAAATCCAACATTTTTAAATTAAAACTAATCTGCATAAATCCAAAATGGCCACCATTTTTCATAAATTAGCATAATTGGACTTTAACAGTCAATGTTCAAGGTATCAACATGGATGAACAAGCACTGTTAAAAGTTTGCAATTACACTCTTTCTAATATAACAATATAAACATGTCTTTATAGGCGTGAATTATATGATATGACTGACAACATTGCAAATAGAATTTTTTTCACCACAAGCATTCTATAAGGTCCCCCAGGAATGACATACTAAAAGTCCAAAAAGAATCCAAGTGGTGGAACTACGCCCTAATTTGCATAAATCCAAAATGGCCGCAATCCTATGTTTTTACATCATTTTGTTGTATCGCTAGACCTAAGTAGCTGTTGAACCCCAAGTCTATAAAATAAATAGTTGTACATTTAATAAATATTATGCTTCATACGTTATATAAAAATAGAAACCGGTAGTGGCGGATGCCATAACTATAATTTGCTAAATTCAAAATGGCCGCCAGCAGTTTTGGGAGTTCATGATTTTTTGCTGTATTTCTTATCCATATTGCTCGTGCAGTACATAAATTGTTAAAATGTGTACATTTATAAAGTGTATTTATACTTAAATATGGTTCACTCCTTACTTATATTAAACAAACTGGCTGTGCATTTATCTACAGTTTTAAGGAGATCAACCCATCTTGTACTCTAGTACTTTTCTGAAGGAATGGGCACTTGAATGAGGGGATGTGCAGTGGATGGAAATTGAAAATTGAAACATGTGAATAGGGGGGGTCACATATTCTGCCCCCTCTCCCGGCTAATCGACGCTGTCCACAAACTTTTCCTCTGGTGACACGATGGGTTGATCTACTATAGCTTGATTTGAGTCCAAAACTCTGTGAAACAAAGTTTGTTGAAATTTGACACACAACTTTTGATGGACTTTAAATATATTCCATCTTATCATATT
>JAMKCH010008531.1:0-30264 GCA_023653785.1 Ophioderma brevispina
AAATAAATAGGCAGAATTAATTGTATCACTGCAACGTACATTAGTAGCAAAAATTCTTTTGCCACATGAAGTATAATCTTGGCATGCATTCTATGCACTGCGCAACTTTGAAAGTGCATGATATATGCGCTTAGAGTATGCACAAGTAACTACTTAAATATGCATAAGTAATGTAATCACTGAACGGTACATTGGAATATGCAAAAATTCCTTCGCTACATGAAGACTATTATGCCTGTCGCTTCTTGAAGTGCATATGGCATCATCTTCTTGCATTTGTATAGGGCGGTTTTAGGTGATGCAAATGAGCAATTAAATATGCCTATTTAAATTTCATCACTGAAACTGTACATCAGATATGCAAATTCTGTTGCCACTGAAGTACATTTTGGCATGCACTGTTTTCATTTGGAATGTATTTTTCATGCGGTTTTGTGTGTGTTTGCCTGCCATAGTCAGAAAGACCAATAGAGGACAATTTGTCCCCTGTTGATGTTGTCTGGTTGATGATGTTGTTAGTCTTTTGATGTTGTTTTGTTTGGTTTTTGAAAAGGTTAACATTTAGCTGAATATCCTGCATACTAAATCACAACCAAACTTGATTCATAGGTGCAACATGGGATACCTCATATTGTTGAGTCAAAGGTCACATAAACCAAGGTCAAAGGTCATGGTTAGGGTCCAGGTTTTAAGATAGGCTGATACTGTAAAATTGACCTCAATTGAAAATATGAAGTTCCATTGAATCCAAACTTGGTTTATGGATTTGCACAAAAACTCTCCATGTATTTATGAGGTTAAATGTCACATATCAAAGATCAAAGGGCAAATGATGCACATACTTCACAAACATATGGCGGTCCAAGACTGCATTATTTTTTGTCCCCGCCAATGAGTTCGGACGTGGGTATGAAATGAGCAGCGTTCTTGTCGTCGTCCGTCCGTCCGTTACGTGTCCCCGTGATAAATAATTTTACCCACTTTACGGTATTATTTTATCTGGGTTCCGTAAGGGCTACAATGATGTACTTGGTGGAAAGAAGGGTGAGGAGTTCTTGACCTGATTATATTTTGGTTTGGGCATAAAATATGCTAATTAAGTATCTAATTTCATAATTTAAGAAAATTTTTCCCCGCAAGGCTTGTGGAAAGTTTTCTGGAGTTCCGTTTGGCGTATAATGATGTAAGGCGTATAATGAATGTAATTGGTGGAAGGAGCGGGTTGATGAGTGCGTCGACCTTATTATATTTTGGGCATATTTCAGGCAAATTAAAACCATATGCAATGAGCGAATTAATAGGCAAAAATTGCCATAATCACTCTATTTTTGAAACGGTACTCAGATAATGCAAAAATTCCTTCACTGCAATGAAGGCCTATCATTGTTCGCATCTTGCCATTTGAAAAGTGTGTGATATATATGTGGCTCAGGTAGGCAAAATGAGAATAATTAAATATGCCATAAGTGCTGTAAGCGCTTAAAACAGTACATCGGATGTACAAAATTCCTTCGCTATGTGAAGGACCCCACTCTGCTATACCAATCTTTTGTGGGGAATCGTAATGGGTCAAAGGCTGTGGGCCAAGGGTATTTTATATAGTCCATGAAAATGCATATTGTTAATTTATGAATCAAATTCCATTTCAGATCCAGGTTAACTTACAAGACAGCACGAGAAGACAATGATAATAATCTCATAGACAGTACAGACAAAACTCCTCTCACCAACCAAAGAATGAAGAGTCTTCAGAGAATAGTAATGGACAACATGCTGAAGATGAGAATAAAGAAAGCACGGCATTTGAGAATATTGGATTTGAGGAAGGTGAAAAGTCATTTGTTCATGAGGAAGGACAGGATAGTGAAGAAGATGGTAGTGACAACGAGGCTACTGCATTATAGCTTGAATTCATGTCTGTGTGTGCATGTGTGTTTGTGCTTTGGGTGTGTTGTCAAATGTGGACACATTTCAGATCTGCACATTCCAATCGTGGACCATAAAAGATGTGGATGGGCCTCATTCTCTAGATTGGAGAAATGGACTGCAAATGATGCAAAGATGCATTTAAAAGCATGTTTAAATTTCATCCATAGTTGCGAGCACTGTACCAGTACAAAAATGCCACGGTTTACAGTATGGATAGTACTGGAAAAATTTGTGTAAAAATGTGTGTGCGTGTATGTGCATTCATGCTTGCTGAAAATGTTCCAGTAGGGATCTGTCTATTGTGTTTAACACCATAGATTCCTTAAAGGAGAACCCGTACAACGTATAATATTAAAATGATACACTATAAAATAATTATTGACCACATATCGAGTGGTTTCATAGAAAAACAGAATTATATTAACCCTAATAATGAATTAAAACCATCTAGTCTGACCATGTGCTATTTAAAAATCGTGCTAGTGTATGACATGTTATGCGATATGACCGGCACGTTTGCGTCATACATGCCATAGGAAATACACATTATGAAAGCATCATGTGTGAAGGTGTGTGACGCTACCGTGCCGTCCGTATCGCATAACACAAATACATATCCCATACACTAGCGCGAATTTCAAATAGCGCATGGTCAGACAAAATGTTTTTAATTCGTTTTATGGTTAGTATATTTCTATTTTCCCATGAAACCACTCCATATGTGTTCAATAATTATTTTATAGAGTAAATTGTATTATATTATTCATTGTACAGGGTCTCCTTCAATGACCTATAAGAAAAGTTATTTTTTGTGCTAGTGTATTGAGTATTTTATAAATATTTATATAATATTGAATGCAAAATGCCTGTTAAATGCAAACCTTCAACCAAGTAAATGTTTTCTAATAATGTGCATAAAAGTGACTCATTTGAACTATAATGACTCATCGTCGTCATCGTTGTCATCACCACCGTCGTCGTCGTCACTTTTGAATTCATTCCCAATAGGAAAGCTTACTTGTTACTAAACTGAAACAAATGTGGTATGGAACAAATTTCCCAACTTTATTTTTTTTACAATAAAATTGAGGTTAAGTAAAAAAATACAAGTTTTTTGGCCCACCCTGTACAATCATTTTTGTTGCATTCATTTCTCTTCAATTGCACAAAAATAAGGACAGATTGAGAAGATTTTGACATTAAAATAGATTTTTTTCTTCTGTTTTAAGACAGCTTTATCAGTTAGTGTCCTTTTATAGGAAACCCAAGGAAACAAAAGCTTATTAAATTTCATGCACCTTCCGTGAAACACGCCTTCACTGTCTCGCGCTATTGTGATATTGATGAGGACCTGTGGTAGTTTTCTGCATAGACAAGAATCACTTATGATGGGTAAACACTGCAGAGAAATAATTATAAAATACACTACAGTATGGCCTTATTTAGGTTAAACTTCAAGTCAAGTTACGAAATTTAGCTCAGTAAGTGGCCTGCTAACAGATTTGCCCAAGTTTTATTTTGTGACTTTTCATATAATTTCACAAATATCTGTCATTGCAATGAGAGATTTTACTAACAGGTGTCCCTACAAATGTTAAAAAATCTGATTTTTTGCATGATTTTTCTCTGAAAAATATCCACATTTGAAAGAATTAGCTGAGATTTATTTCTTAGGTACAAAAACTGTAAAAGTTCTACTTTTATTGGAGCCAATAGGAATTCAGCCTCTGATTTATATTGAAATATAAGCATATAAAAAACACATTTGGTTTTCACTTCTTAAGACATCTGGAGCCAAATAAAAGTTAGGAATCTATTGAGTATCTAATCTCTTTGAAACCATAATATGACTGAAAATCGAATGACTTGAAATCGCTTGTTGTACCATTAAAGCGTAACTTTTTCTCGATTTCGAACGGCCAAACCATAAGGCTATGTTAAATTCACTACTCGGGCCCAATTAAAGGGCATGTTGTGATCCACAAAACCTCGCCCCCCCCCCCCCCGACTTCCTAGTACTCAAAAAGGTTGAGATTTTTATATCTGAAATGTTAGCCTTACTAACATGTGTACCATATATTAGTGCAAATTCAGTCTATCTGTAAAAAAAAATTCAATTTTGGTATTTTCTGTTGTAAATGGGCAGAATGCAGCACAGTGGCCTATGGGACCATTGGAAACAGCATTGATATAACACAAAAAACTGCATGACGGGAAGCCACTCAAACTTTAGGAAACGCTTCTCAGGATACCTTAGTGAACATGAATAAACAGAAGGTGCAGAAATCACGAAATACACCTTAAACAAAGTGTGACACTAAAAAAAAATGAGTGACAGCACTAGTAGGCTAGTCTGTATGATTAGCCTCATGGGGGAGTCTGATTTCAAAAATGCCCCCACCAATACAGGCTTGAACTTTAGGGACAGATTTTACATGTGAGATCATACCATAGTGTCTGTAATCACTATGTTGTTCGTATGAACACAGTTTTGACAAAATTTATGATTGATCACTCGAAAGCATCAACCATATTTGAATTTGCTGAGTGATTAAAATGAAAGGCGTTAGTAGAATTTCGACATGTTCTTCCAAATGGAAAAATTTACTACCAAAAAAAAGAAAACCCCAGTGTTGAAGGAATTTCCATTCAATTGACATGTTGCAGTAGTGCTCTTATGTAAATATTGAAGTCATAGAAGGGTCTCATGTAAGAACGATATGGCTGACATGTTCACCCTGGATATATTGTTTGTAATAATAATAAGTTTGCTCTTGTAAAGTAAGCAAATTTAAAGCATATGCTGCTGCTGTGATAAAATAAAAAAAGGATGTTAAGATAGCAGAAGAAATCGGTGCAATGTAAAAATGTGTTGGAAATATGCCAGGACATCTGGGAATGGGTCAGATATGCTATGTGTATGGACCCCCAGTGATGGTTTATCGAGGAATAGGTCCAATTATATGGACCCCTACTGGGGAATCTAGGAAAAGGTGAGGTTGGCCAGGGTGAATATGGACCACTGTTTTGGGCCATCTAGGAATGGGTTAGGTAGGCCAGGGTGTATGGACCACTATTGAGCCATCTCAGAATGGTTCAGGTTGGCTGAGTGTAAGAACCCCTACTGGGCCACCTAGAAATGGTTCAGGTAGACCAGGCTGTATGGACCACTACTGGGCCTTCTAGAAATGGTTCAGGTTGGTCAGCGTCTATGGACCAATACTGGGCTATATCTAGGAATGGTTCAGGTAGGCTGAGTGTACGAACCCGTACTGGGTCATCTACAAATGGTTCAGTTAGGTCGGGCTGTATGGACCCCTGCTGGGCCATCTAGGAATGGTTCAGGTAGGTCAGCATGTATGGACCACCACTGGGCCATCTCAGACTGGTTCAGGTAGGCTGAGTGTAAGAACCCCCTACTGGGCCATCTACAAATGTTTCAGGTAGGCCAGGGTGTATGGACCCCTGCTGGACTATCTAGGAATGGTTCAGGTAGGCCAAGGTGTAGAGACCACTATTGGACCATCTTAGAATGGTTCAGGTAGGCTGCATGTAAGAATCCCTAAAGGACCACCTACAAAATGGTTCAGGAAGGCCAGGCTGTATGGACCCTTGCTGGGCCATCTAGGAATATGGGTCAGGTAGGCCAGGGTTTGTGAACCACTACAGGGCCATGTCAGAATGGTTCAGGTAGGCTGAGTATAAGAACCACTACTGGGCCACCTACAAATTGTTCAGGTAGGCCAGGCTGTATGGACCCCTGCTGTATCATCTAGGAATGGTTCAGGTAGGTCAGCATGTATGGACCAATACTGGGCCATCTAGGAATGGTTTAGGTAGCTGAACCCCCACTGGGTGATCTACAATGGTTCAGGTAGGCCAGGCTATGTGGACCCCTGCTGGGCCATCTAAGAATGGTTCAGGTAGGCCAGGTGCATGGACCCCTGCTGGGTCATCTTTTTAACTGCTTTAATTGTTTTTCTTGTGAATCTGCTTATCTTTTAAATATTGTTTTATAAAAAGTTTATCACGAAATCTAATCCCAAATAAGAGATTTCTTTATTATTAATCTGTGGTGATTCATGTATGCAGAAAGTGTATTCGTGTGTGTCTTATATAACTGCTTTGTAATTTAAAGGATATTCCCCATAATGGATAACTTCCAAGTGTTTAATCAGAATTGGCATTTTCATTTAGGTAATAGGTTCTAAAATCAAGTTAATTCTGGATGTAGATTTCCCATGAGCAACACTGGTTAATCATGTTAATTGAGAGACCTAGAATCCAATTTCTCTAGGGGGTGGCTTCCTTGCATAGCTTGCTCTCTAAACACACAAGTTTAGGGAAATTAAACACAAATAGCAACACACATTGTGGATTGGATTTGATACATATATCAGAAGTACCTTGAAATTTAAAGGGGCACTTAAAGGTGCAACAAGAGATTTGGGGGCATCCATATATTGTGATATATGTAGTGATTTCATATAGAAAAGACCCCAATAGATATCGTACCTTGTATGTGGCTACAGAAATGCCTTGAAAGTGAAAACAAGGGACGATTTTGATTTGCTTAATTTCAATATAAAACCGGCCGGATTTAGTATTTGCTCCTATTGTAAATTATGAATTAATAATCATTTGGGAATCATTTCTTTGTACCAAAGAAATGATTCCCAGCTTGATCATTTCACATGGGGATATTGTTTTATAGGAAGCTTTACACTAGTTCAAAATTCTGAATTTTCACATATTTTAGGGACACCTTTTATGTGAGATCTCTCGTTGCACCATAAAGAGTAGCACTCATATAAATTCACATTTCTACATAAGACAAGACTTCAGTGATTCTAATCACGTTTTTTTTTTTATACGCACGCACAAAGACAGCATATTTTGATGCGTGCGTAAAAGCTGTGTCAAGGTTATGACATCCTACACGGAGGTAGAGAAATGGACTATTGGAGCACTGAAGTTCTGTTTCATGTAGGAATGTTTTATATTGAAACTATTAGTTGTCTTAAAATAGCTAATCAAAGATGCAGTCAAAACCACTTTAATTTAAAAGGGGGATGGTTCAATTTATGAAGTATTTTCCTCTTGATTGGATGACCTTAACCCCATACCCCATCTGTAAAGTTTCATGCTGATATTTCAATGGGGGCTCAACTTTGGTTTGGGTAGGGGTGTGCAGCGCAAAGTGCTGAACTTGGGAGGCTTATTAACTGAAAGTTTGGCAAAAGTAAGGTCTTCAAAATTGATATTTTGGCCAAATTTGAGATTTAGGAGCTGAAGAACTGGCCAAATTTCCAAAAATGTTAACTATGGAGCTAAAATGTGTGAGTTTTATGCCAAAGTAGAGGTCTTTAGAACTGAAACATAGTTAAAAAGGGAGGTCTAAAGAACTGCAGAAGAGGTGCTAACTGGGGTCCCCACC
Organism: Ophioderma brevispina; assembly: GCA_023653785.1. Classification (NCBI taxonomy): domain Eukaryota; kingdom Metazoa; phylum Echinodermata; class Ophiuroidea; order Amphilepidida; family Ophiodermatidae; genus Ophioderma; species Ophioderma brevispina. Next base: position 7,367 of record JAMKCH010008531.1, read on the forward strand.
ACTGCACATACCTGTATCACCATTTTAGATCAGTGCCCCCCATGATTTCAATCCCTTTTGATATAAGAGCTAAAAGTTTTGTAAGCCCATAAAATACTCTGTAGTTCAACCAAAATGGGGGGGGGGTGTCCTGGGAATGAGGCTATTAGTGATCGGACCTTTAGAATCAATGAAGTAGTGAAGTAGTGTAGTGTAATTCCCATTATTTGAATGTGTATTTTGATGCTGATGCTTAATAGGTATGGCATTCTTGTGTATTTTTTTTTATAATTTAAATGGTCATTGGATCAGTACTGCCTAACGTACCGATTTTTCTTTGAATGCCCAGGGAAGTTTGTTACAAGCAGATTATATGCTTTTATAAACCACTAAGAGCATTATTTTCGATTGGTTTTATTTGTTTTCGCGTAAAATTAATTCGCGAATGCACGCTTACCTCGAATTTGAATATGCATGCGTGCATTATGACCCGTTTTGAATATGCATGCGTGCAATATCAGGGGGTGCATCATCAAGCTTGCATTCTAAGCAATAGAATTTAATAAGGCACCCAGCACCGCATGCTTTTACTTCACCCCTCAAGTGCAAGCGCTTTGAACAGTCACTTGCCATGGTAATGCCATAATACCAAGGCCAGAACGGTCATTACCACAACCTCCTGCAGGTTATGTGGCTTTATGAACGGGGAAATAGTCAGATTGACACTCACTACTGAGTATATACCTTAAAAATAGCAATCTTTTTCGATGGTGTAAAAAACCATCAACCTTCTAACGCAATAGTCCTACAATGATCTATTTTAAAATCTGCGGTGTTAATAACCCCGATTGACCTATACAATGATTCGATACATCAAGAACTTAATGAATCCAAATTATCGGCATGTAAATCAAATGCGCACTATTCATCCAAAACGATTGCGAAGTAGATGGGACTATCGTAATCGCTACGCTCCATTGTAATCATGGCCAATTATGTCAAAAAGCTACCTATTATTGGCTGGTAAATCATCGAAGTTTCAATCACTACTACATTGTATAACTTTTCACACTTTCTCTCCAAATGCTTGCTACTTTATGCAAGTCAACCCAGTGTTGCGGAAAGTCGTAGAACTACATATTCTAGTTATAATTGTTTTAAATGTAATCAAAATATGTCATAAAGAGAGTTATTACTATTGTATTATGTTTTTGATGGTGCATAAAATAATGCTCATGTGGTTATGACAGATAAGGCATCAGTGGAGTGGCAATTCGGGGATTAATTGCATCCTTGGAGGCATTAATAAAATATATGATAAACGGGGCCACTGTGAGCACTCACGCTAAAGCGCTCGTGCTCGCAGTGGCCCCGTTAATGCATATGTTAATTTTTATGCTCCAGCATGCAATTATATCCCCGATTGCACTCCACTCATGCCCTTATCCTATCATATATGAATAGTTTTGATATTATATGCAACAATCATAATTTATATTTTGAATTTACACATAATTTATATAATATGTTTATTTATTATTTGTTGAAAGAAGGGTTGGAAATTGTAACAGTTTAATTCAATGTCGATTTAGATTCTTATCGACTTACAATTATCAGTGTTGTAATGAATTAATTTGCTTAATTTAACAGTGTGACACGTTTAGCAATCAGAGTCTCTACTGCATTCAACTGGATTAGGTGTTTATAACTGATCTTGACATAATCTCACTTATAAAGTGGGTTCGCGATTGTCAGTGAGATTTGTAAATGTGGCATGTTACCAAAGGTGTAAATCGCCAAGTTTTATACTGTAATTCAGTACTATTGGGCTCTTCAAATGAATTCCATACCCCTATGGAAGGTGCAACTGGGGGAAGGTCAACTGGAATTGAGTGTATGCTTTGAGTGCATATTGAATATATTTGGAAAACATACTTATCCAAGGGTTCATTGTGGAGACATAAATGCAATCCAGTTAGGCTTTCACAGGGGTATGCATTCATTTGGAATGTCCAATGTGGTTGCCTGATTGTGCCAAAAGTGTTTGTGGGGTGTGTGTGTGGTGTGATTTGTGAGTTGGGTGCACGTGTATTTTGGGGTTGTGCCATGACATTTTTTGTGTGTGTGAGTTTGGTGTATGCAAGGCTTGCACATGTACATGCTTGATTGTAATTCATACTCAGTTCCCTTGATGTCTGTCCAAACAGGTTGTTTTTAAAAGGCAGTAATTTTTCCAAATGAACATGGACCCACCTTGATTGCAAAATGAAATTTTGCAAATAAATCAGTCTTCTGGTGGATGATTTATTGTAAGTAAGTTCTGTGCAGTGAATTTGGTGTGAAATTAAAGCAATAACAGAAATTTTTGAGAGTGCCCCAAATTTTCAGATATTTTGAGATTTTTGCACAGTTTGACATTGGTAATTGCCTAGTAAATAATACCTGTGAATGGTAGAAGTCAAAATTCTTGTGGTTGTCGCCCAAAAAAGGGATTATAATTAGGATACTTAATATCGGAGATCTCATAATAATTCAACAGCTGCTGAAAAACATCCTTCCAATAGAAATAGCCGGGAAATAACATCATGTGTGTGTCTACGCTTTCATTCCAGTTTAGGGGTTTGTTCCGTCGGTTCAGGTAAGTCAATTAAGAGGCACTATTTCATCATGGATGAGAAATAAATTTGCGTTTCCAGTTACTCCCATTACATTACAATAAGGGACCCGATTCTAATTGGCAAAATCGCTTCTTTTGTGATAAATAGCATTGTGAGCATTACCACTCGGGCATATAAATTACAGACAATTTCCAACACAACTGCGGAAATCTCACATTTTGAAAACTTGAGGGGCTAAAAGAGAGAGGGGATCACTGGGGGTGTTCGTTTGGTTTGGTTTGGAGGGGGGTGGGGCATGGGTTGTGTGTTTTTTGGGGTTGGGGGGTGTTGGGGTGTTAAGGCCTTGCCCTTTGTTTACAAAAGTAAGCTATTTACCACCGGGGGGCGGGAGAGACGGGGGTTGTGGAAAGGTCAGAAGTTATTCGAAAATGATGTGGCGCATATTTGCCAGGAGTTAGTCCCCTATTTTATTCCAATACAAAATCAGGTATTTCACATATTTATGTATTCAAATTCCAGTTTCTTTCCAATTCCCAAAGCACTCCGGTGACATTAATATACTAAACCCCTGAGGTTCCAGGCCTCAGCAATTTGCCAAAGAAGGTAAAGCGGAATAAACTGGCCTAACTCACATCGACGTTCCTGTTATAGTCCTTATGCACACTGCAATCAGTAATATACTAAGCCGCTGAGGTTCCTTCCCACTCCCGCAATTTGCAAGGTACCGATCCAATATTATAGCCTAACTTCACACTTGAAGGTCCCAATAGATCCTTATTGAAATACATACAGATTTTCAACTAGTTTAAGCAAATGTGCAAATTTGCTAAAGGAACGACGTAGCCACTACCTAACTTAGTTCCCATCCATTCATTATTATATATATGCTAACAGTTCAATTTAGAGAAGGTCAATCATCAAATGACCAATTTTCTTAAATTTCCTGCAACAAACAGGATTCCTCAGATATATAAGATAATCAACCTCCCAAATACTAATTACAAATTACAAAGTTCAATAAGTCAAAGATGCTAAATCAAGACACTCACCACCATTAGTACCTAAATTGAGGTAATAACGAGACCTTCTGCTGGTCTGACCACACACGTGGTGGAGGGGTGGGAGGGAGGGAAGGGAGGGAGGAAATTTAATATGTCAGACGCAAGCCCAAGGGTACTAACTGTAAACTCCCCTGGAGCATAACAAAGTGACATTTCCCGGAAACCGGCAGCTTCCCCTGAAATACCACACACCCTGATTGTTTGTGGAAGACAAACGAAAGGGTGAGCACGAATGGGTCCCATACAATCGGTAACCAAGCAACCCAAAGGGATCAGAATTCATTTCCTGTGTTTAAATCAGGTTTATTTTTGTCATTTTGCAATAACCTTTATTATGCACCTTTCAAAGTTTGGCATTTTTGCAATAAACTATTATTATGCACCTTTCAAAGTATAATACCATCCTCTCCATACCCAGGAAGCACTGGAAAGAAATTTCTCTTATTTGGCATGAACTTGGATGTTTACATTTTGTGCAAAAAATAAAAAAAATAATTGTGTGGTCAAACAACTATTCCACAAAAACTCATCTGAGTTCAAATACAAACAATTTGTACCACCAAAAAGGTAAGCCACTCATTAATAGACTGTCAATAAAAACACAGAGACACAAATGTTTACTATTTGACAATTTTATTGATATTATTTTTGTTTTTGTTTTGTTTTTCTTTCAACAGATTGTACATTGGTCTCATTTTCACTAAATAAACGATCATTAACAATATTTCCACTTTCATGTCCAATCAATAACTTATAAAACTTGTTTTTAATAACAGTAATGTTTTTTTAAACCTACACAATCATTTTTTTCTTTACAGAGCCATTTAAATTCTACCATCACTAAATACAACTGATAATTACAATTAAAATAAGTCTCATAAATATGCAAGTCGATATATCCCAAACTGATATGGTACATTACAAATAATCTGAATGAAATAACGTCCGCATTACTGTACATTGTTTCATCTACATGCAAATTATTTGTAATAAGAAAAGTAGAAAATAATAAATAGGACAAATATCAACTGCAAAAAGTGGTTCTTTACTGTTACAAAATGACATCTACATGGTATAGAATGCAGGAAAATGGAAATAATTTTGTATTGGTGCTGCTACCCTAATGAATTTGGGTTCCTAATGGAATAACCTGTATGTTGAAGGATGTGATGCCAGAATACGGACTTCATCCCGGGAAAATTGTTGGTGTTTGCAAAATACCAGTAAGACTGAATATTAAAGCTTTTAGAGACATGAAAACGTATTGCTATAGACCTGAATACCACAGTTTGATGGTTTTTTTTTTAATTTTTTAATACAAACACTTAGTCTATAAGAAACTTGATACCTCTTAATTTAAAACACAAATGTCCCAAATTTTTCAAAAATTTTTTGCAGATTCTTTACCTGAACTTATTGGTATTTTCATTTTTCTTTTTTTTTTTTTTTTCTTTCTTTTTTTTTGGGGGGGGGGGGGTTAGTGTTTTTCAAGGTCTATTACAAAAATCCTACCTTCAAAACATTACAATTAAAATCTTTACCATAGGTTTAAATAAACTTTTTAAATGACCCACTATTTATGATTAACACATGATTTGGGTAGGTAGTTGTGGGCAATGTCTTTCCCTAAAATGGTCCTGGACATTTTCTGACCGTACCAGGAGGGGTTTCTTTAAAACATAACAAAAAAGCTCTTGTGAAAACACACTGTGTTTCTTGTGAAAAAGGTCAAGTATTAATTGATAAAACAAGTTGCATGTGTGAGTTACATAATACCATAATACAATATCATTCAATGGTCAAGATGTAAAAAAAGAATTATTCCATATCATTGCCTTGTGAAATAGAATAATAAATATTTCTTACCATTATATTATACCATTATACACTTACTTCAAAACGCAAAGATGTTTTGAAATTGGCCAAATACAACCTTGCACTACTGAGATGCTGATTAAAGCATGTAAAAACAAAATGGTGGATGAAATACCATACTTTCTTCCACCAAGTAGCTATATTGATGTTGCCCTCTTACAATTTTCTTGATCCTACCAGTTCTACTCAGCAAATCAACTTACCTTTCAGGGCACTGATATATTTGCTAATTTGGGTCACAAGTCCTAGTCTTAAAGAAAGTTACAATTTATGTAACAAAGAGTGATAATACTCATTTCCAAAGATCTGGGCCATGTGACTGCATGCAGGGAGAGTCTGAAGGAACTGTACTCTGTTTTGAAAGATTAAGAATTAAAGAATTCAACTGAATTTCAAAGTATATATGTAGAGAGGCCAAACTATGAATTAATTGTGACCCACTTTTACAAACCCATTCTATTTATGTGATCATTCCATACAAGAGTAGAGGATATGTCAAGGCCAAGGGCTTTAATTGTACTGACACGGTCTAAAACAATCCCATTCATTTTGTAATCATACTTAATCATATTTCTTCATCTGGTAATGGATATGATTTGACATTTTGAAGGGTGGAAATGAAGGTCCCACATTTTGCTCCAGCTATAGAGAGCATTAATGTCTAATTGCATGAGATCGCAATCAGACACAGCATGAGATCGCAATCAGACACATCAGAAATTTTCTTATAACACTTGGAATCAGCTGCAAAAAGAGCTAAAGTAGCTAAAGTGTTCTGGGCAACACTGGTTATGTCATTGATGTGCAAAAGAAAAAGCATTGGCCCCAAAATTGAACCTTGAGGCACACCTGACACTACAGGAAGCCAATCAGAATTATCCCCATCAATGACAACCCTCTGTCCATGTTGCATTGTAAGGGACTCATATTCAAAGATGCATGCATAATCAGCTGCCTACAGCATTCCATTAGTTAATGTACTAAATGTACTCTGTGCTAGTGGATGGGCTGATTTGTTTGAAATAGCAAATCTATTCATTTTATTATCATTAGAATAAATACAATCACTGGTAATACACATCTTTTACTTACTGCATTGGATAAAGTATCTTCTATCCTTTCTCATGCTAGACCTATTTATCCAGGGGTCACTAACATAGAAAAGAAAAGTGTTGTGGTATGTGTAGCCCTTTAAGACCCCCCTCCATGTCATGCCTCTCCAGCAGTTCCTTTTACCTCCAGTTGAAGCATAATTCAGTTCTTAAGGTCCTCTTTGGGGAAAAATTGCCTCGGAAACTAAACGTTAGCCCGAACTCCAGTTCCAAAGCCTGTAAATTTCTCTAAATTAAAACTTCAATTCCTAAAACCCTACTTTTAAGGGATAAAACAATTCCAATGCCCGTAAGTTTAGAAATTGAGGGTTGCACATCCATACCTGAAAAAAGAAGTTCCCCAATGCCATTAATATCTTTATAACAGACTCATTTATATGTACACAACAGCCATCCTTCATTAAAAGAATGATTTCATTTTTCTAAGAAGTCGCATAATTATTTGAAATGACATGAATAATGGATCAAAATATTAAGTGCAGATCATGAAGCATGACCCAGATACATCTTGGTCTACCTTTGCGTAATAAAAATATGCTTAAACTTAGTTACTTATTTCAGACTCAACTTGCATTTGCCCCAATATAAGGGAAACATTTACATATTTTATGACAAGCAATTGCTTCTTTTCGTATTGCATAGCCTATTTTCAAGATACATATTTCTGACAATAAATTGTGTATTAATATTAATTGATATGGTACAATTTATGTACATTATACAAAAGCTATATCAAAAGTGTATTTTTTATACAATAAATGCCATTAATATTCTCTATGTGATATCTTACAAATTTACAAGAACTATTTACAATGGGATGTTCAGTGACTCACAAAAAGGGGGAAAAGTGCTTAAATGCCTAGTACATGCATTAGGTACGTCAACAAGCTTTACCTTGTTTGCCACTTGTATTTTGTATAAAGCTGCATAATACAAAATATGAATCAACATTTATTTGGGTTTGAAGTAAGAGCATTACCTGCATCCTGTCTTCATAGGTTAAGGTCCATTCATACTCCACTGCACTTTCCAGTGCAGTGGAAATGGATGAAAACCATCTCTGACTCAACACGGCAGCAACACAGTTCAAATTACAAATGGACCTTAAGCTAGTGTGCATGATAATGGGTTTTTGCATTTTGAACATTTGTCTCATAATGATTGTCCAGGATTATAAGATGGAATTGTCTCATAGCAGCGTTATTCGTTATGTCTGCAGCTTTCTTGAACAACTATATATATTAAGTGTTAATTGTTAGAAAAGAACAACATTCTGCCAGCTTCTGTGTGTCTAGTTTTAAGTGATGGTCAGCCATTTTTATGTTATGAATCCTATCCGGAATTCACAGAAAAATGAGAGAAATTTAAATAAATGTGTGCACCAAATCTAGGACAGTCCACATGAGCCTCGGCTAAAGTTGATCACTTGTCCTGGGTACACCCTATATCATCATATTATATTTCTTGACAAATATCAGATCCTTGCCAAGGGTCCGTGCCAAACTCATGCGTAACCTAGTGCTATACTAACTAGCTCATGCGTATGTCCTACATAATACGCACTTTTCATACAATTTACCAGTGCTTTTGGATAAGTTGATCCAATCAGGCATGACATAGTATGCACGTAGATTACGACTGAGTTTCGCGGACGAACCCCAATACACAACATTCTCTAGTGAAAATATAGATGATGCATCTTGACCTCAAAGATCTACCTTGTTCTCAGGACATTCTGTTCTGCAGCAGATCGTGTTTGTAAATGAGGTAATTGCATTGAGTTTTGGCATGCATCTGCTCTGGCATGTTTTCCAAGGAGGTCCTGTAATCCACACTTTCATTTTGTGTAATACCTAATAATGCTTCACTGCAAAGGCTTGTTTTGCTTCACTGCAAAGGCTTGTTTTTGAGAAGTGTACTTATGCAGCTGCTACTGGTAAGCAAGATTTAAGGGAATGCCTCATGCTAATTCTCTCCCTGTCATGGTAAGGTACATTGTACCAGTACCATTCATACATTGTCCAATAGACAATATTCTAGGGACTGCAATCCCACAGACACTTCTTTGCAAAGATTTCATGGTTCTGCAATGATGTCATATTTAAGGAACGACCCTTCAACTCAACAATAATTGGTGACGTCTAAGGGATGGCCCTCATGTGATCGTGACTTCTCCCTTGTAATGTCTGCTGAGCAGGGTCTCCTTCATCTTCACATTCTCCCATATGTTGAGAAGGGAACACTCCCAATTGTTTTAATGCTGTAGATAATCCCTCAATTAAGTAACCATTGACTGTGTCCAAACTTTGTGTTAGCCACACATCTGTCAACTTCCAGCTCAAAGTTCACTCTGGTTACACGATTGTTGCGTTACAGTGACTACTTTACTGCTGGTCTTGAAACCTGGTGCAGACACATGGATGGTGTAGGAACCTTTGAGGAGTAGTCGCCAATAGTCGCCACCAGCAGCTGTAATGGAAGAGACACAAAGGGATCAGTCATATGAGATCACTGGTTTGTTCAAAACAGGTCATATTTTTTCAGGACAGTATAATGGGGTGGCACAAAGTATTGTTTTATGCTCTTGACTCCACGGTTATGGGCCAGCTTCTGAGGTAATTTGGCAAAGTAAAGCATAAATGCTATCCATGGATTAACTCAAGTGTTTAAAAAGAAAACCAAAATTTGTCATTCATGCAACCTATGGAAACATAAGGCTAGCCTGTATTCACTAGAACAAAAGCATCGGTATCATTAAGGTAACCCCAGATAATGGATAATTTAGCACACTGTAACCATAAGAGGTACTCAGGCTAAGGCTTGATTGTTAGAAATGTAGTGTCATTGTAAAGTTGCAGAACTGAACTTTTTCACAGTGGCATGCGCAAGATCTTTTGAGTGGGGCACAAGAATAATTTTCCCTTAATAAACATTTAAAGTGCTGACCAAAACGTAGGCTTTAAGAATAACATGATTCTCATGAATGGATCTATTCCCCCGAATGGCAAACCAAATTGGGGGGGGGGGGGGTCATGTGCCCCACCCTCATCCCTTTGCACACTATGCAATCAGGTTTCAAATATTAAAGATATAAAAAGTTGAACAGTTTCCCACCAATTCATTTGAGGGGTTTACTTTAATCACTACTTTAAAATCCCCATTTACTTAGTTACAAAAGATAGATATGTATAAATATTGTATTGAATTTTCTTTGCACATGTTTTGTCACGCTAGGTTGGCTGAATCAACTCACCAAGTTTTAGTCCTTCCCCACCTTGCTGTGTATAATAATTTTGTAATTGTATCTTACAACCACTTAATGAGCCATTGCTAAATCATTCAGTTTGACACATAGTCTTCTATCACTTTAACACACACCATGTATAGTTTTACTCTTTGTATTCAAAAGAAGAGTCAATATCTTCAGATCCAATTGCAATGTACTTTGGAGAACTCCAATGCAGAACCACTGATGGTAAAAGGATCTATTCCCTGTGCAGTTGGAGTACATTCCCTGACAACCTGTATCCTAAGGCATTTCTTTGTGACAAGCGACTGAAATACATGTTACATTTGTTCTAGTTGAAAATAAATCTCCAAAATTTAAATTAATCATGAAATATCTTTTCCCCCAACTGATAAAAACTTGTCAAATGATAGGATGCGATTGCGCTTGTTTTCTCAGGTGTAATGTTACTCATCTTGAAAACATGAACATTGCAAGCCACGGCAATGTTTCTTTTCACACTCCCAACCTTGACGTAGACTTTCCTGTATAAACCACCTTTTCCAATCGAATTTTCACCTATTCAAACCTATGGAAATGTATGTTGTCATAAGGAAATGAGGCTGCAGTGATCTTGTTAGGAAACTCCCGAGTGGGGAAAGGGGAGGGGGGAAAAGGAAGCAGAGGGCTGACAAACTGACACTACCTTTAGGCACCCACAATGGAGGAGAATTTGCAGGTTGGCATATATGGGTCAGTTATTAGAATTGTCGGTATTGAGATTGGATAATGGTTAAGAAATGATTTATATTGGTGGAAAGATGAATTATCGCTTGAACTATTATCATTGCTAATCACACCTTGAAGAGCTCGTCTAATGGGTCACTTACTGCTGTCTGGATGAAGATTTTACAGGTAACAAATCAACTTGATATAAAGTAACAAATTACCTAACAAAGTTGAGGATATCCTCATTATTAATAACTCTACCTTCCCTTTCAATAAGGCCCAATGGTAACTTCATTGAAATAACAGGTGATTTCTTCACAGTGATTTGAATGCAACCACGGACTGCTTGACTTTGAACATTGTTTTCTGGATCCTTAATACAGTTTGTCATTTGGTATCATCGTCATACCACCTTACATTCAAAAACCATGTAAATCTTTCAAAGTTCCTCTAGGCTTTCTTTGATCAAGTTATGGTTTTGATATCTTTGCAGCATAGGGGTAATATCAAATCTTTGGCAAAACTGCTATGTCAAACCAGTATGTAAGCCAAGCAGCCCTGCAGCTGTCCAGAGGGGATGATGAACTTTAATCCATTTAAGCTGACTCATTACAGCTCATTACACTAGCCACCAGATATACTACATGTCATAGATTGATCTATGCACACCTTGTTTCTTGCACCTTCGCTTCTACCATGAGATGCTGCTACCATTCAAATCCAATCCAGGTGGTCATTGACTTTCAGTATTGGAATTGCTTCAACAGTATTAAAAAGTTGGCTGTGTTCTTTGATTATTGCCATAGGCATGATATGGGATTTGTCCTAGACCTTCCAGCTGAACCACAAATTATTTCCTTGCCAACTTTGTACGTCATATGTGACCCATTTCAGGACCATTTATTATTGATACCAACAAAATATTTGTTTTCCCCCCCCCAATTTAAAAAACTTTTAAAACTTAAAAAAAATAAAATGATTTGCACATTTAAAATCTAGATCTGCAAAAAGAGATAATGAGCATTATACCACCATGACCATGATGGTTCACTTGTAACAGGTAATGCATTCCATGCAATGCCACATGTGACAACTATGCCAACAATTTGCAACTTTCAAACATAACTGTTACATTTTCTGTCCTATTTTTTAACTACTGTACTTTCCATACCAACTTTCTCTCAAGCAGGTTATTGAATGACCCAAATACATTCCTACAACTTGGCTACCATTGATACCAAGAGACCAATAGCTGAAACTGATATTGCAGTAATGTATACTGACCATCGAACTGTGTACTGAGGATTGAGGTCTTTAAGATCATGATACTAATTGTACCTCACTGACATATCTGTCTGTTGAGTATTTAGTAATCGGTCATTTAACATGACGGGGAAGCGGGGGCTTTTAGAGCCCCACTTTTCATGCTACATCAGGCTTATGAACCATTTAAGTCTCTGAACCTTTCTGAAAAGGTGTTAATGTTTCTGAAAAGAGTCACACGTTGAAACAGGAAGGTGAGTATTGGAACAACAGAGCTTGACAAGGTGTGTTTAGATTTAGTGGCATCTGACCTATCAGATTGCACCCCTTTTAACCAAAAGGCAAATGCTGAACATTTGTCAAATAGTAAACAGGACAATGTGTTAGAGTTTCGGACTAGGGGTAGGGAAATCAGACCATGTCCTCATACTAAAACTAGTCATGCTGTCTTGGGAACGCCTTCTTGCCCAATATATGTTAATGCAGATCACTTCAAACTTCTTCCATTTTTTCTCCCAGAAGAGGACTCGGATGTCCCCTGTGGAAGTCTCAGACACTGATAGAATAAGTTTTGCACTCTTGAGAGTCGCCACAGTATGGTTAAGCCTACAGTGATATTTGTACAGTTTAGGTTAAGTTTGGGATGATAAAAGCTTAAGCACCAGCAGTAGCAGTGACACATTCGTGTTGATAGGACCATATTCCGTGTAACTGGTAACAGATAGACTGTCAGGTTCACTTTGAGTAGGTTCGACATGGTTGGCTGTAATCCAACTCAACATTTTGCTTAGGATGAATCTTTTTGATTTAAACCACAAGTCAATGTTGGTTGTATTGGATCTCTAAGTAAGCTGTGGTCAGATAATGATCCAATTAAAAACATCCATCATTATCTGAGCTGTTGGCTGTAGTCAAAAAGGGGCTACAGTCATAGGACTTTCCATTGATGGTATTTCATTGTAATGGTACATCGATCTGGATGCTGGTTCAATTTGGATCAAACCACAGGTCATTTTTATTGTTTATTGTAATTTATAGTTCATTCAGCAAAACAGCATGTCAAAGGTCACTTTGAGGTAAGGTTCCATTTTGATTACCCAGAGCTGGGGTACTTCCATTTGCTCCATTTGAGAAAACTGATTTTGATAATACTTGGGTACATAATCTTTGAGTTAGAAACAGGAAGAAATCTGAGGCCATGTAAAAATACAAAAATAATGCTATACATTTTCATATAAATTAGATTGCAATCAAATTTGCTCTTATCCTTGGATGAGGGTACCTGACTAGGTCATGAATTAAAGACACTTGTGTCAGAAGACATATTGAGATAATTATAAAATGAGGTGAATGTTTACTTCCCCACTGCCCTCCACCAATTTCAATACTTGACCAGGCTAATCCATTGGTAGTGGCTGATGGCAATTGTTTGCTTGTGGCAGTTCAAAGGTTACATCATTTGATATAATTATATTCTCACAAATAAGAAAACTATTTCTTGCCGTACTGAAATTGGCTGTTTCAAGTTATACTTCCTGTATTATGATGCATAATTTAAATATGAAAACAAAAATGAAAAATTTAGCTACTTTTCTTGTCAACCATACCGATACTGATCACACACATTCCTGCAATATGCAAGATTTGACACATGTAATGGTGTAAGTTCTGTTCAATTGAAGCATGACTGATGTGGTAGAAATCTGGACGCCAATGTTTTTTATGACCAAGAAATGAGTCTTAATGTTAGCAGGAAATCCAGGCATGATGGGTATGATATTTGACAGTAGGCATAGTAGGGCAACAAACTCTTTACTCATACTTAAGGTTTTAATATTTTCCCCAATCACCTTTTAAAGGTATTCAAACTTGCCATCTCCATACTGTTTCATTCCATAATGTTCCATTTTTCCCTTCTCACCCCTTCTTGACCCTTCTTACTCCTTTCCCTTGACCTCTCCCTCCACATTCTACCCTTCCATTCCCTTCATTGATAGTGTTTTGATGGTGTAATGGTATAATGGCATCTGGTATAATAGCATCTAGTATAGTGTCAACTTCTATGCTGGGATTATACAACTTCACTTTTATTCTAAGAGCAAGGTATACTCTTTGTCAAAGTACCTTTTACAAGATAAGCATACTTAAGCGTGATATAAATGTAATCGTGCGATTGATTGCTAAGCCCCGCCCTTTCTGGATGTCGCGCGCGTATGTCTTGTAAAAGGTATTTTGATAAAGAGTATAGTATGTCAATTCACCACTTTATAAGAAAAAGTTTCAAACAATGATGCATATTTACCACTTGAAACATCATGACCAATTGATGGCCCTGCAACCTGGATAGTAGCATCTGGAACTGGATTACCATTGACGTCTGTTATTATACCTTTCACACCTTGATGCACCTGGAATCAAAGTAGTAATATGTATTACACCATATGATCATGCAGACACGAAACAACATATGCATTGGGAAATTTTCTTTGTTTCTCCCATTCTATGTTGTTAATTTCTTTTCTATAGCAATGATTACCATTTTATGTTTGTATTGGGGCACCTGTAGTCCAGTGGATTGAGCACCTGCCCCAAACTCCAAAGGTTGTGAGTTCGAGCCCCACTATGGCCAACGTGTTGTGCCCAAGGCGCTTGACCTCAATTGCTCCCCTCCACCCAGGTGTCTAAATGGGTACCAACATTATTCAATGCTGGGAAGGTAACAGAGAGATGGGCACTCTGCACACGAGCTTATCCTGCGGGAGGAGTGGCGAACCCCCACAGCAAAAATAATACAGAGAAATCTGGCCCAAACACTATAAGAGAGAGAGAGAGAGAGAGATGGGCACTCTGCACACGAGCTTGCTCAACACGACACGGCTTACCTTTACTTATTTGTATTTGAAAATAATGGACAGTCACTTGATATTGTTAATCTTAGTGTATATTGTGTTTGTTCATTTGTTTTAAAAAGGAATTTAAGAAGATACTCAAGAATAGCTTTTGAATTCCTTGATAGACTTAAAATAGCTTGCATAGTATTTGTTTGTGATTTTAGAAAAACAAAGATGGCCAGTTGATGTATATTTTATGCCATTCTTAATGGATAACATGGCCTGTGTCTATTAAGGGCTATTTTGAAGACAATAAACTACACTTTACTCTAATGCGTGGATACAAGTTAAAGGCACTTAATCCCCTACCTTTTCAATATAAGCAATTAATGCCTCTCTGTTAGCCGTCCAGTAGGATTTAAGAGCGGATTCCGGAGGGAATTTGGTACATCCGAGTTCTAATGTTATCTCAAAACAATTGCTTGATAAGTAGTTGTAGTCTTGCATACCTGAAGAGTTAAAAATAGAGAACGTGTTGTTTTAGTTTGTTATTCATGTTATTAATATGCCAAAACATATAGGATTAAAATCAATTGTTTCCTGTTCAATGTACGACAGGGAAGGTAAATATCCGATAGGGGGTTAACACTAAAGGCTCTAGATTTAAATTGTACAATGGAATCAGATTTTTTAAAATGCAATTATTTGCTTGCAATTCTCCGTGACACTTGAATAAATATTCTCTTGCAATTAATTTTTTTTCCATATTGAAATAGGTGATTATAGAAAACCAATTTAAGGTAAATTACATAACAGTAAACTTTTTTTTCATGCACCTCATGCTAAAGTCTATCTTAGCTTACTGAAAAGTTAGTAACATCTAACCACATATTATACTAAAACCAAAGTAATTCCATGTGATCATACTGAATTGTTGTATTCTCATTCGAATTAATGTAACTAATAAAGACATTGTTATAAATCGTTCACTAAGTCTTGACTCCTGGATGTTTTCATGATATATTACATGTGACAATGAAATTCAAATGCTTAAACTTCCATTGAAGATGGAATAATTTTACATGAAAGTTATTCTCAAAATTGCAAGCTATCACCTCCACAAATATAGCAAAATGACTCTGACAAGGCATCAAATTATGTGTTGAGTTAGTTGGTTGTTTGCTTTTCTGCAATTATAAAGTTTATATCTAGACAGATCTACCTATGTTGAGAGTGAAGAAGGTAGTTTATATACTAGAAATGCCATTCACATTTCCTAAGCAGGTGTGAGTCGAAAGTTATAATTGGTTGATATGTATTGTTGAATGCTTACTGCCTCAGACTTGAACGCCATTCTATTATGGTTTTCTAAGTGATTTCAGATTATTAAATCAATAATTGTCATGAATGCTATTGCCAGTTTGACAAGATTTTAGATTGCTTCCCAAATTACCGCAAGTTAGTGGATAAGACTAGGCTTGTTTGGATTATGAATATGGTCATGAAATTGCATAATTTTGACAAAATATGTACGTGACATCTGAGCGACTCTCGAATAAAACAACGTTTGATAAAAGCTGTAGCTTACTTACCTCCATTTACTGAATACCAATCAGCACCATTTGTAATACCTCCTTTAAAGTATCCCAGAGTTGCTGGACATGGGGGTCTTCTTCTGGCCATAGTTCGATGCCTTTTGGCGTACGTTTCTGCCAGGTCTTTGAACACGGCATCGTCTGGCGAGGCGGCATAATCATCACGGCGTGTTCGGCTCTTGTCGTAAGGGTAGTTAGCAACTAGCTCGCCGTCGTGAAGATTACCAGAAAGAACAAATGGATATTCTCCTAACCAGTTTACAATGGCTTCTGTTTCTGGTTGTAAAAACTGGAAGAAAATACGAAAAATCAAAAAGTAATTTTCAAACCTAAAACGGGCTTGATCTTAGATACATAACTTCGAACAGGACTGGGCATCACTGCTTTTTTCCGCAAAGATATTTTGAAAACTACACTTTTTCATTCAGCAATTCAGCTCATTTTTCAAGTGACATCGCTATGCAAATATCGACAAATATCTTGAAGTTGCTAATGGCGGAATCTGTAAAGAGATTGCGAAAACGTCATTAATTTTGTTTGTTTTGCGTTTCTTCGGGTTTTTTGGGGGGATGGGGGGGGGGGGTTAAAAACGTGTTGAGTTGAGCCTCAAGTTTCTCAAACCAACTGGACGGGTTTGCATTGATGAACTTTTATTCACAAGCTTTAATTAGCTCTATAATCTTGCTATCACTTTTAAACATTGTACAGAGATTCCATGCTGTCAAATTTCTAAAACCACTAACAATACTTTTTCTAAACATATTTGCTATCACTTTTTAAACACTGTTCCCAGAGTGCAACCTGTTTTGTTATTAAAACCCATTATGCACGTTACCATTTGGACTTCCTTTTCAACGTTAATGACCTTGAAGCAAGAATTTTAAGATGCTTGTTCATCTTCATTATCCGGATGACACTCACTAAAATGGGTGACGGAGAAGTGCTGCCACAGCTAGCTTTTTCGACAGCCGCTCACCGAAAGACTCCCTTTTTATATCACCCAATGACCTCCCTTTTTTAAAACTAAGAAGACATTTTGGAAGTTTGACCCGTTTCCCCTAAAGTTAACCGAATTCTATTGTTTTCCCCACAATTTTTGCGTGGACCCTTTAAAAATGTTTTTATTTCAAAATGTACCCATTTTTATATTTCAGCATTGTTATGACCTGTTTTTTTCCAAGGCTCACTGATTGACCTTCGTTTTTTGGCGGCTTCTCACAAAAAGAACTCTGCTTTTGAGCATCGAACCTCTCACCAAAAGACCCATAATTTTGAATTGCCGTCCCAACATCCCATCACTTCCTAAGTTGCATGCCCCAGGATTCATACGCATTATTGCTAGGCTTTTTGCGTTGCCACCCAGCTTTGCCCCATGCATTGGATGCCTCGTGCAGTTAGCTTAAATTACATTATGTTGTTAAATACATTCGTGACGGTTTCAGCATCTGATATTTTACATTAAGAACAAGTTGCGATAAGGCATATCTGCTGACAACACGAACATGGACAAATCATATGAAGGTGTCCTTGTTAGTTGTCCAATTAAAGTATAAGCGATATATTTGACACTAATGTGCTTAAATACCCGGCATAATCGACGTGAGAATTTACAGACGACGAATTCGTAATAGTATTAGCAGCATTTTCCGGCATTTACACAAACCATTTGCTTTAAGTTCAAACTTATAAATCAGTCATTTTGGCTTTATCATGCTGTATTAGATTGATACGGCACAGTCTTCCCCGCATTAATTCGCGCAAAGAATGACAGAAGAAACTGCGGCGTTGTCCTCTCTTTTCTCGAATTTTGCTTTAAAACCCACCAAATTTGAAGATAGTTTGGGAAGATAGGGGTACTGTTATTATTATTATTATTTATAATATTACCAAGCGGAAACCTAACACAAACCTGTAAATGTGTGCTTTTCCTCGGACTAATCAGATGGCTTTTTGTATAATTTGCATGGTTTGTTTTGAAGTTCTATAAAATAACCATTAATTGGTACTTCCCACTCAACCGTAACAATATTACACCAACAAATTGTAGTGTGACACCAACAAATTGTAGTGTGACATCTCCAATTGAGATGCCGCAGGTCGTTGCGACGTAAGTCCGGCCGCATAGGAAACGACTGGTCACAGATAACAGTCAGCGACTTATTACGTTTGGAATACCTTAACCCATCCTTCAATATCTTTTACCCATCCTTCAAATGTGATTTTTTTTCAAATGGGTTTAAGATTGTTTAAATACTGATTGTCACTCCACAAATCCAGCATTAAGGAAGTATATTACAACAAGATTTAATATGAAGTCAGGAAGATCCAATTAATTATCCTTCCTCGTTAAATAAATCCTTACCATTTTCGTTTAAGGGGGCACAAGATGTCATGTAACGGTACCTTTAGCCACCTTTAATACTGATACTAAGAGATTTCTTGCTATAAATTGAGATCCAGTTTATTCTATTTTTAATAAGAAAACGCACCTGGAAATTTTTGTGAGGGTATGAAAGAAATTCATTCAAATTAGAATTTTGTATTTTGAATGTAAAGAATAAATGCGAACACAAATGAATGGCAGTGTCGCCGTTCATGATGGGACTTTCTTCACCAGTAAGACATTTACCAAATTCCCGCTAATATTTTTTATTCCTTGCGTCATTTGCTTTTTTAAAATTATATCATTTTATGGTCCTAAATTGATATTTAGGAGAATATGACAATAAAAAATTAACATCCCCCATTTGTCACATTTCAAGTTGGCGTGTTTGCAGTGATGGAACAAACTCCCTAGTTGTGAAATTTACGGACATTTTACAATGATTTCCGAACAAAATAATCAACTTCACGCAGAACGGAGATTCTTTGGAAATAACACATAGCGGATATTAAATGAAGGGTAACCAGAGTCAGGAACCGTCACTGAGATGAAATGATTAGACGCTAATGTTCAAGGGTCATCACCAAAGTAGGAAATGTTGGTTTTCATCACATTTCCATTTGCCGTTACAAAAAAGACAAGGGTTGTGAAGTAGCTTATAGTATAAAGGGAAGAAAACAAGATATACCGTTAAAGAGTCATTCGATTTATTGCTGGGGGGTAATGCCATTCTTTCGGTTCTTATTGATTTATTATTGGTAAATGCACATTAGCAAAAAGTATGGTATTGGAAACGAAACTTAACACATCTTAATTTCACAGTGAATATTTAAATGAAAAAGAAACACGAACAAGATACTGAAGACGAGAAGAGGATATACTAAATGTGTTTAAATTTAGATTTGATTCGCAGTATTTGTCCAGATATAAACAAAATATTTAAAACATATGTACACCATTAACGTACAATTTTGTACAACCGCAGTGGACGAAGTTGAAAGCTCCTTTTATATGACGAAGCATTTTTATATTTAATAGTTAGTTTTGGTGTAATCAACATAAAGGCATACCTGGCAAACGGACTTCCAATTTCTTCAAGACCGGTAATGCCCGACCCAGATAGAAATTCTACTACCCACGGCCCAGAAGAGGAAGCTTCCTGCATGCATGCATGCAAGCGTATCTGGCATGTTTGATGTCACAACTGTAACATCACCGGATATACAATCAATAAACATGATCAGTATTCCTTGCTTCTGAATTACACTTAATTCTGAACGTATCAACCGCAGCTGTACCATCAGTATAATTGGCTGCATTAAGTTTCTTCTCCTCGTGACTGCAGCACCACTGACTGCCACAAATCGAATGTACAGATTTCATTTTGAGGAGCAGGAGCTGGCTGACTGGTAAAATTAACGTCCTGGACATGTAGATCAGGTCACAATGATCATTTGGGTCATTTTACCCAGATACTATTAAATCCTTGATTTTTCCCCTTTCACTACAAATGAGAGCCCTTATCACGACCTACATATTGCTTATATAGCCAGGTACAACGATGTGTCCACATATTTTTGTTGGACCAGTGTCATCTAGTGGTCATTTTCAGTAATTTTTTGCCAACAATCAATGAAATTTTCTTCTCCTACAAATAAGAGGTCCTGATATGACACTGAATGCGCACGCTCGAATATGGTTGTATAAACGTTTTGGACAGGTGGTCATATAATGCTATTTCATTCAACGTTCTAGGTTTGTTGCTACAAGTTAAATGTAATAAAAATACCCCAAATTTCCTCTATGGTTGCTATTGTTCCCCCTTAATGTAAACAATTTTCTGGAATTTTGGCGCCCAATTTTGGAAGCGCACCTTTTTTTATTTATGTCAAGGCTAAATCAAGGCATTACAGCAGTTATCTAAATTAGTAACGCTGACGGATTGGCGCCAAGATACGATTACCTCCCTTTTGAAACTCTGCAAGTCCGGTTAGATGCTACATGAGTGCAGGAAGGGCATCCATAGCCTACAGATAGGGAGAAAATGATCTTCTGTTGGAGGCCAAGTTGGACCTTGGGACTTTCCTAGCAATGTCATGAGACCTGAACTGAGCGGCCTAAGGCGAGGATCAAACGAAAACAGCTCAGTAGCAGCTGGCTGAGTAGATCTGGTGCTTGTCCATCAAAAGAGTGAATTCCACTGCCCTGCGATGACCACAGTAGTTGGATGTGATGAGTGGAGAGCTCACTCTCGGGGATACCAATATGGAAATTGTCACGTCCTGCCTGGATTGCACCTATTTTGGAAAGGAAGTGTTGTTGCTCCACACCATGTTGAACTTGCAATCTTCCATGTTGGATCGAACCATGGCTTTAATATAACATCCCTTTCCAGTTGTCCCTAATAGGGTGCAACTCCGACGGAGCAATCTAGTCCTGACTGGCAGTTTTACTCATTTTGGTATCACAGGAGACCATGACAGTCATTACTGATGGAGATGCCAAGTAGATTCGCCACGTCATCCTATTCTAGAGTTTCGTCCAAGACTGAAGTGGGACTTGGGCGGCCTGTTGCAGCATCTTTCTTGTTTGATCTGTTACAGTTTTACACTTCGCAGCACCGAAAAGTACATTCCATGAAGTCGCCCAAGACTCGATTTCCTGCGGTTTTGTTATAGAGGCAGCACTGTTGCTGCCTCTTTTGACATTTATGGAGGCATGAGTGTGAACAAACTTTCTGCGTAGAAGGATGGATGGATTAGGATCTTCTTGTGATGTCCGTCACTGAATATATAAAAAGAAGAGGGCCGAGGATTGAGCCTGTGGTACACCTGCCTTGATCGACTTCTTGATGGATACCCTATCCTGTTTAGGAATGTTCTGAGGGGCGCGGTCACTTAGGTAGTCCTTTCAGCCACTCTCGTAATTAGCCTCTTATCATAACTCATATTGATTGGAATAGCATTAAACAACATTCATGAGAAATAACAACAACAGACTCCTTATCGCCTCATTTTCAGCTTTACCATGCCGTTGTCTGTAAGTTTTGGCGCTATTTGAAATTCAAAATTCCGCCTTGGTATTTGAAAATATGTTACCACTCTAGATTATTCTAAAGAGTTTTCAGGAATACACAAAAAACATTGTTTCCGCTATACAAACCATCACATAAGGACTGTACAATTATAATTTCTAGCGAAGTATATTGATCTCCAAAGTCCTTAAAATATATTGGTAACAATGGTATGTTCAAGAATTTTAAGCTGAGTAATAAATATAAGACAAATAGAGTTAGAAACGAGTTTGGGAAGAAGGTTTTGAAATGTTGTTTCTATAGTATTATGGGTGCTGAATCAAATTTTTGGGTCCCCTCTGGAAAGGTGGGGAACTTTTTAAATAAGGGGAAAATTTGTACAGGGTATCAGTCAATTGTGTCTTACATGTACAACTTCGTACACCGATGTATTGTCTCATATATAAGGATTAAAAACGGTATAGTTTTATAGTTCTGACCTTTAGGTAAATAATACAACCCTATTAAGGTTCGAGGTCATTCTGGGGCAAAAAAAATCCAATGCTCAGATTTTGTTGAAACCGGTTTCAAATTATTGCTGGGCATGACAAAAATTTCAATTTCATTCCTGTTGGGTGAACCTCGTATACAATTAGAGTCAACGTTTTTGGTGACCCCGATAGACCATGTAGACCCTTGTTACATTTTGCCCACTAATTAACGGAAACCGATGCCAAACATGGTCAAATAAGGCAAGAACGAACATTTGACACCGGTTTCACAAAAAATTCGGATCACTGGGTGACGTTTACCCCCAGCTGACCTTGAACCTTAATGGGCTGTATCTGTTTAATACTAAAGGTCAGAACCTAGACAAACTATACCCTTTTTTAATCCCTACAATGAGACAAATACTTGGTTTACATTTAAACACATTTGACTTGTATTAAAAAATTTTAACCCCTGTACAATATTACCCCCTTACTTTACAAAGTTCCCCCCATTTCCCAGAGGTGTACCCCCAAAATTCTGATAATCACACCCTTAAAACTATAGAAAAACATCTTCAAACCTTGCCCCGCCAAACTTCTCAGAGGGATTCTCGTTTATAACCCTACTAAAAGTAGTCTTTTCTGGACTTTGCTGTGATTTACTTCAAGGGTGAGGTTTTCACCTCAATGCGTTCAGTACTGTTCCATCATCTACGTACCCG
>JAMKCH010008532.1:0-30065 GCA_023653785.1 Ophioderma brevispina
TTCTTCACCACCCATACACTCTATCAGATACAACATTACAAAACACTGCGTGCACAAAATGACACAAATAAAACAGCTGGCAGTGGCATATCATGGGTAATTTAAAAACCTGTTAATTTCCCATTGTGTCCTCCAAACTGCTTCACTTTTATAACATCCAATGCCCAAAGTTACTGCGCTGTTTCAAGGGTACAACAATCTACTCCTATTTGTAAAGGTTCCCTCTTTTTTTCTAAAGACCGACTTTTTGTTTTACAAATTTGTCCATGCTAGTTTTAATTCCAATGCACTTGAGAGTGCTATCAAGCATGTCAAAAGGAAGTTTTAAAACCCTTATTCACAAATCCCTGAACAGAATTTACTGATTTTTCCACAGCAAATTTTCAAAAGTAAAAATACAAACAATTAAAAAAAGCAAAAAACTAAAAAATTAAAAAAAAAAACAAAAACATCAGCAATCCAGATATGGGACCAATACCTTAAACAGTAACCAATATGACTATGAACACAATACATTTGAGCAAGTAATAACCTTAACGAGACACTGGCAAACATTTGAAAAAGTGCCGCCCTCAGGATTTTTTCAAATCGATATTTTTGCATGTTGAAAAGCTTTTACATACAAAAGCCCTCGCCCAATGATTAGAACCAATCAGCTTCCTTATGGGTTAAACATACGATTTTATAATTTAACGTCACATTACGACAAAAATTGAGCTTTTACACAAGAACATGCACGCCGTATGCATGTTTCCCAGACGCTATGCACACTGTTTGATCGGTCTATAAACCTTTGTGGTTTAACTAAACTAACAAAAAATAAAAAAAGTAAAAAAAATATTCATGTAAAATAATTACACATTTGTGG
The DNA here is from genome assembly GCA_023653785.1 of Ophioderma brevispina. NCBI lineage: Eukaryota > Metazoa > Echinodermata > Ophiuroidea > Amphilepidida > Ophiodermatidae > Ophioderma > Ophioderma brevispina. The sequence continues at coordinate 869 of JAMKCH010008532.1, forward strand.
ATTAAAGTTTTGGAAACTTCAAATTGGCCTACAAATTACCAGGATGTCTTTATCCTCGTATCAATATCCCTATCTGTTTTGGGGTATGTTATTTTTTTGTGTAAACTATAAATCTCTGTTCTTCCAATGGCCTAGCTATCATTTTGAGAGCAAATTGAATAAATTTTATATTTGTGAAAATGGTGGCCAGTATAACCGCTTTAAGTAAGCAAATGCAATATGAAGAAAAAAAATTGGGAGGGCAAAAACTGTTCTATGGGCATGCCTGAACAACTCCCTTATGAAAAAAAATATTAAAAGCCCCCCCAAAAAAAAAACTGTTCTATGGGCATGCCTGAAACTCCCTTAGAATGGCAAAAAGCAGAATATTTTTGTACAATGGACTTTAACAATCAAATTTCCTGTTTCCATACCAGTATCCGAAAATTGACAATGGTTTTTACTAACATTCTTGATTAATTAAATCACAAATGAATTTTGAACCTACTTTTGGTATTCACACCCATCATTCACACTACATTTTAAAAAAATGTAGCAGAAAGAAGTATTCATGTGATATAACTATGACATAACGTTTTTCCCATGTTCCTCCTGAAATAAAACTTTCATATTCTTCCCCCAGTTGGTACTATTTTTGTCTTAATACATACTACAACCGGAGCGGGTTTTATCCAAGGAAAATGTCCTCACCTGTAAAAAACAGTTCATTTTTTCTTGCATAATTGGTTCAATATTTTTTACTGTTTACATATAAGCCACAGACCATTGTCTCATCAATGTCAAAACCGATAAAGAAAATAGTACATCAAAGTGTGGGCCTTGAAAAGCATCTAATTTAACATGAACAACAGGTTTGAATTGCCCCTCCCTGGTGTCTGGAAATGCCAGGGGCAGGATAAGGGTCCATTCCGGTTGTCAAACAATGATGGAAACGGTCCGCCAATGTAAAAGCTATTTTTCTTCTTCGCCTTTTCCGCGTGTATTTTTTCTCAGCGAGTGGTTTGTCCATAGAATCCACACCTCCGTTTTTGTATCAAATAACAAAAGTTGAGCAACTGGCACACAATTTTCAATGCTGTTATGCAGCAAGCCTAACACAAAGAATCTATCTGTTGAATTTAAGAATACTGTGACACAGTAAAGGAAGGATGTAAATGTGTTGTTTAGAGAGATAGAATTCATAATTATTTCTACAGTTTTGTTTCTATGTATTTAGAGCTCTTACATGCTCCTTTGAAGGCAATCAAAGGTTTGTCAAAGGAAATGGACCAATTGCTTGAATGATTCCCCATTTTTAGTTGCTGCTTTATGCCAATATTGTTAATTTTTTCTACATTCAAACGTATGCACGCTGTTCTCTGCCAATTTTTGGCCTACAATTCCAGACATAATTTACGCTCAAATAAGGGATGCATGCATGACAAAGCTACCTATACACAGTAAAACTATTACCGTGGACAATATACATCCCCTTACTCTTGTCGCTAATCAGTATCATATGTTCTTTTCACCCTCCTATACATTATTTGTTGTCTAAGTTCATAAGTTTTAAGTTCAAAGAAGAGTCACACAGTAATGTTGAGTGACAAATGTAGGGGTTGCATTGGTGAACTTATGGCACATTTTTTTTGTTATGATTCATATGTCTTCAAGAAAAGGTTATTCCCAAATTTCAGTGGATTCTAATGTGGTGTTTTGATGTTATGAGCCAATCAGTTAATTGTGCTCACCATAGGCCACTGTGTTACATTTTTGTCCATTTACAGACAGAAAATACAAAAAATTTGTATTTCGTCTAGAGTAGATTGAAGTTCATGCAAAATTGCCACAAACAGACGACTTGGGTCACGGTTCAGATGATATAAAAATCAAATTTCTGTGAGGTAAATCGGGGGGACGAGGTGGTGGATCACAAAATGCCCCTTCTAATCTAAAGCAATAAAATGTAGCACTTTTTTTAAGTGACAGTTGTGTTGGTAATTAGTGGTAGTAAAGCTCAAAATTATCTATTAATTAGAATTGTGCACCCCTGATTGTTAATTAATTAGTTAGCGCCCCACTCATAAAAATTACCTGAGCATATTTATTTATTTATTTAATCTTTCTTTACCAGGGTAACGTCTCAGATATCTGTACTGATCTCAGAGGCCTGCACAAACATTGAAATACCATGAACATTTAAAAAAAATAAAACCAAATTTAGCACTATATAAAAAATATGTATAAACAGACAGCATAGATGGTAGGTTATTACAACTCTCACAACCCACTCGTATACTTACACCCACGCTTTGTTCACATAATGAAGACATGCGTGCTATGCACAAACACACCACACACACATGGACACCAACAACACAATGTTAAACACATTACAACACACACTGCACATTACACCACAGACACACAAGCAAAATCACATACATGTACAATACAATGTACTTGCAATGTAAAGATGCATTCTCATAAAAATACATGTAAATATGAATTGCACGCATGAAGTGTATAATTTAACTTAAAAATGGCTTGAAACTGTTTAAATTCATGATTCATAATTCTGCCGGAAATGAGTTTTCAAGTGTGTTCCATGCCTTAGCTCCTCTATAATAGAAGGACCGCTTACCTTGAGTATTGTTCAAAGAGGACAACAAGGGTTTGGAACGTGGCTACGATGCATGTATTATGCATATGCTCAACAACAGAAAACTTGGAACTCAAATAAAGTGGGAAACATTGAGACATTAAAGACAAGAATAACAAGATGTTTCCCCACCTTTTATCAGGTTTACACCAATTTAGGGAATGCATTAGGTCAGCAATAGGAGTTCTGATATCAGCACTAAGCAAATATTCTAGAAAGTCTATTATGAAGATTTTGAAGAGAATTAGATCAATTAGCATTACAATTTGACCATACAGCACTACAACAATCAAAGTGTGGATTACAGTGCATCGGCACGCATATCAGCTTTTGGGGCAGATAATACTAACTCTATGATAATGCCAATCGCATTTGGAAACTTATTGATATAAAGTACATGATCATCAATTAATTGTGGGTCAAAAACAAACACCAAATACTTAAATGAATTGACCTTATCTATAACGTTATCGGATATGAAAGGAGAGATATCATCAAATTTGTTCAGAATATGATTTGACCCAAAAATCATTAAGTTAGTTTGTTAATTGAGACAGGTAACAAAGATTGTTTTCATGGAAACATTTCCCAAATCTCTCATATTTGTTTAAATCACGATGAAAAAAGTGGGTTGATGAAGGCAGAAAGTGTGGGATCATCTGCTACATTACACATTACAGGTAACATTATTGGGTAATGAGTTACGTATATTATGAACAACAAAGGCCCTAAAATTGACCCTGTGGAATGCCTAATATGATGCACTTTAAATCAGACAAAGAAGAATTTACATTAACTCTTGTGCCTGTTGACTACAGACGATGCAAACCAATTAATGTGTGATTTCCGAACACATAGACCATAGTCATAAGAGTTCTTACTAAGAAGAAAGTGGCCCAGCGGTTAGGACCCCCCAAAGCTGGGGACTGAACAGTGAAAGGGACAGAGAGACCTACGAAGAGTATAAATAGCGAGCACTCAGTGGCTGGACAACATAATGGGAAAGGAGGGGGGAGAAAGAGTAAGGGGAAAAAGGGAAAGAAGAGGAATGAAGGTAGTTGATTCATGTGGCGTACAAGAGCCTAACAAAAAGACTGGACGGAGCGGAGGGATAAGGTATTCACATCTATGAGTGAAATAATTAAAAAAGCCTGTCATGACAGCTTTTCATTAGATTCTTAGAGATTACGATCTTTAAAACTCGCATCGTGTGGCCCATAAGTTAAGTTACCCGATTTATAGAAAAGAGTCCGCCGTCCAACCCACAAGCTCAGTCCGTAAGTTAATCTTCCTCTTCCCCTCCCTTTAGGTAGAAGTGTTGTGTGTGTGGGGTAGGTAATCTGTTTGTGAATTTTTTGAATCAATGTTTCACATCTGGTTATAAGTTTCCATGCTCTTGCTGTAAGTCGGATAACTCCCCCCATTCCCCCCATGTTGTTTGTTACCGAACTTCCCTCACTTTCCTCTGGACCCTTCATCCCTCTGTGTACAGTACCACAGACGACCAAACGCTTCTTTTCAACATTACCTCTATTTATTCACGCCACACCTTCCTTTTGGGAGGTTGACAAATTTTTATGGACGAAGCAGTTTTAAGTAAATTACCATTGACACTTTCAAGTCCAGTTGATTTGTTGTTAGAAAATTAAAATTTGGTCAAAAAAAAAAAAACATAATCATCAGTTATTTTTTTTCATCTCAAATTCCAAATTCGTGCTACATAAAACAATGTTATTGGCTATCATGTACATCCAATGTTCCTTATTATTAACTTTGCAACACATGCACCAACATCAGTAATATTACAATTACATCCTGTAGTACTATCAAAGTTTGTGCTAAAACATTACCATTTTAGTAAAATATCATTAAATTCATTAGCGTTTTTTTCACTGTTAGTTAACCATCCACACGGAACGGTCGGTTAACAGAAGCGTTGTTATTGGATTAATTCTTAATCGTAAGTCCAAACTGTTTCGAGATTATTAATGGTTTTTGAGTAAGGTATCACTACAGTACTTCCTTTTTCAAATATTACTAAGTTATTAACCTTATTTCGTTAGCGGTAGCCAATTTTCCATCATCAGGTCATTAGATTTATGAGCTTAAAAAAAATAATGATCACGATATTTGGAACAGTTTGTATGTATTAGCGATTGATCCAATCAGGAAGAGAATACCCTTAAGTTCTTTTCTCTAATAGATGCATGTTTACTACAGACCTCTTAAATTACTTTTCCACGCAAATTCCTGCACTGTCAATTCAGACCTAATAGTTATTTCATCCAGTCACATAAACAACGGAATGGGTATGGATTTCCTCCCTGAGAGTAAAGAAATATATGGCCACCCATTCCCAGCTATTTCATATTGGAAGGAATTTTTGAAATGTGAAAAAGTGCTTAATATTGATTTAATGGACGCTATAGTTTTAAGAGTACTTCAGCATGCAATCCATAGCAGCCCCCCAGTCTTGCCGTTTTTTAAACACGCTTTGCTTTTGACCCCCCCCCCCCCCCCCCCGCTCATCATCCTTCCTCACCCTTCTAATGTATAATCATTTCCTCTTCCTTCATCATCAGCGTTATCATCCTCATCAATGATATACTCTCACAATCACCATCAATACTACTACCACCACCATCAACATCACTTTTTCCTCTAAACCTAATTGTTACAGTCGTTGACAACAAGCGAGTACTGACACTTTTTGTGACTTACGCTTTTTCCCAAGTTTCACCAATGGCAAGCCTTGAGGTGGCTCCTTAGGTGACTGGAGAGCATCCCAGAACCCATCTCAAGAATACTAACAATATGGAAATAAACATTTTGAAAGAATTTCGGTTCTGTTTAAACACAACTAATGCAAACATGGCAGCTATTGCTAAATATCACACTGCACTCAAATACCGGAGCCCTTGTGATTCAAGCGGAAAGGATCTGTTGTCAACTATCCAACCAACCGAGTCAAAGACCCACTAGATATCTAGGATGTGGTCAGATAATCATCCCCATAGCCAACTTGTATATATATCCCAGCACCTTCCAGAAGCTGTCCAGTATCTGATCTCCCAAGACAGGCATGGATCAAACTCATCAGGTTCCACCCTAGAATTGATGCCTTAATGTTGATCTGTGGGCTTACCCAATTGCTGGGAGAGCGTGGTCTAGTGGTTGTGGTGCTTGTCCGTGGCGCAAATATCCACAAAAATCCCGGGTTCGAATCCCGTGGGGTCCCTTGCTGGGATTTACTCGGGTGCTCAACTCTGGATTTAAACTGTATCATAGCTATTGATTAAAGACAGAATACCGCTCTCCCCATGGTTCCCTTGGAATTTGTGCAAATGAATCTAACGCATCCCGTCCTTCGGAGGGGACGCTAAGCCGTCGGTCCAGTGTACAGAGAGGTCACAACTGTAAGTACATCGCAGTCAGTGTCGGATAAGAGTAGGGTGTAAACCCCTGACGTTCCCAATCCGCCCCAGTCTAAAAAAAAAAAACGCGGGCCTTGTTAGGAGCGTCCGTATAATAGATACACTCGGCCCCGATCAGCTTACACATTAACTAAATCCTGACACCACCACAAGCCATTACGAATGACTTGTGGACACGCTAAGAAGAACCCAATTGCCTAGCTTTCAAAGCATCATCTCTGAATGCTCTCTCTCTCTCTCTATTGGCTCATGGTCTCCATCACTCCTGAGTGGCTACTTAAGAAGCACCCATGTACCCAGTGACCTTTAGTGCATTTTGTTTCCTTTTTTAGGTTTTTTGTCTTCAGACAATTTAAAAAGTCTCAAAACCTATCTTTTTTAAAGGCAGTAAATGACATTTTTAAAACATATATGAAAGCATAGTCTTCTGAGAATGAGACATTTTTTTGTTTTGTTTTTTGCTTTGCAACACTAATCCTTTCCCATTATAATACCTTATCATGTTATTGTTGTAACATTGTTTTCTTTTTGTTTCCTAGATTCCCACTTTCATTTCATTCACAGTCCAGTTCAATATTCAATCAAGCCTTCTGGAAATTACTTAATTCTTGTCCGAAATCTAAATTCATCACCAGTTTTGCATGGGTTAAATGTACACACTACAAGTTTCAACTGTAATCGGAAGGACGTGTATGGCAGCTATAAAGGCCATAACGTATTGCTGCAACGCGTTGCGAGAAAGTAGCAACGCGTTGCGACATTTCGGCAACGCGTTGCGGTGTCGGCCAATCAAAATCATGAATTTCTGTGACGTATTTCAAAAAATAGACCCACAACGCGTTGCTAGATACTTTGCAACGCGTTGCAAACCTTCACAACGCGTTGCGAGCTTCACAACGCGTTGCAAGCTTCACAACGCGTTGCTAAGGTCCACAAGCCATAAGGGTCATAACGTATTGCCGCAACGCGTTATGAGAAAGTCACAACGCGTTGCGACATTTCGGCAACGCGTTGCGACATTTCGGCAACGCGTTGCGGTGTCGGCCAATCAAAATCATGAATTTCTGTGACGTATTTCAAAAATATAAATCGAGCCACGCTTTGCGACCTTCGCAACGCGTTGCAAACCTTCACAACGCGTTGCGGCAATACGTTATGACCCTTATTGCATTCACAACGCGTTCTGAAGTTACAACGTGTTGTGAAGCTCGCACGGCGTTGTGAATGCTTGCAACGCGTTGTGAAGGCCATAAGGGTCATAACGATTTGCCGCAACGCGTTGTGGATCTATTTTTTGAAATATGTCACAGATATGTATGATTTGATTGGCCGACACCGCAACGCGTTGCCGAAATGTCGCAACGCGTTGCCGAAATGTCGCAACGCGTTGCCGAAATGTCGCAACGCGTTGCTACTTTTCTCACAACGCGTTGCGGCAATACGTTAAACCCTTATGGCTTGTGAACCTTCGCAATGCGTTGTGAAGGTTGCAACGCGTTGTGAAGTCGCAACGCGTTGTGAATGCTTGCAACGCGTTGTGAATGCTTGCAACGCGTTGTGAATGCTTGCAACGCGTTGTGGATCTATTTTTTGAAATACGTCACAGAAAGTCGTCATTCTAATTGGCCGACGCCGCAACTCGTTGCTACTTTCTTGCAACGCGTTGCCGAAATGTCGCAACGCGTTGCTGAAATGTCGCACGCTTGCGGCAATACGTTATGACCTTTATGTCTTGCCATAGACGTGTACCCACAGTTTTTTTTTTCAAATTTTCCAAAGTAAAGGGGGGTCTGTAGGTGACACTGTAATTTTTTTTTTATAAATAGGGTCTTTGGGTGATGATGCTGAAATGGATATGTACCAGCTTTCCATAGATTGTAAACCCTTTTGAAGTTCCACATGTAACAATTCGTTTTTTTTTTATTTTTTGGCCTTAGGGTTGGGTACTTGTTATTGTAAGGCCATAAATAAAAATAATTTGTTCCTGGAGATTGGTAAAGGAGTACAAATGGAACTCTTTCCAAATGTACCGTCCTATACTCTGGGCCATAATTTCTTGGACATAACAAATGCACGTGTTGCTCGTTGCGCGTATTACATCTATATATGTGCCACACGATGGTGTGCTGTTTTGGTGGGTAAACAGGCGTACATTCGGAAATGTCCAAGAAATTATAGCCAGAGTACAGGGTATTCGGAAATGTTTGAATAAAGTCTTGCAATCTTTTGTTTTCTTCAATCACAAGACACAACCAGCCTGATAACAGACTTGTCAACATACATCACACTCCACACGTCTCTTCACATGAGGACGCACCGCAGGATGGCGGACGGACTAAGCATGCTTTCCTCCATGTCAATTGCAATTTGCATCCTTACTTTAGTATATGAGCACCATTTGTCAACTTATCAATGGTGTCATTTACCAAAACTTTCATAAAGGTTTGTACTACATGTATACCCACTGCAACTGAAGTCCAAAAATGGTGTTTGCCATTGTTGTCATATACATGAAGGCTAGAGAAATGTACCACATTCCATTCCTATTGATCCAAATCAATGATAGCATATGTAAACCGGACCAATATTTGAAATACTGGGTCTAGGCCGAATTGAAGCAGTGAAGTACAAACAGATCGTATAATGCAATGAAGCATGCATTTTGTACAAAAAATATATTGCTTTGCATGTGGCATGTACGTAGGTAGAATGTCAAACGAAGCAGGCAACTTTTTTCCTCTTTCTCACAGGGTGAAAATTATTGTGGCCATTTTAAAGGTCCATGGCCCCAATTAATGACAGTCTCATCGCCTAGGACGCCAGAGTTTTAGCAGAATTTTTCAGACTTTGGTGTATGAAGAAACCTTTTTTTTCATTACCATGTGAAATCTTTTGGGCTACAAGATGTTTGGTTTTGGACATTATGAGTGAAGAAGTGTCCCATTGGGCAACAACATTAATTTTACAAGTATTCTCACAGCTAATTATTTTTTAGCTCTCATATCAATTTGAAAATATAATTAAAAATAAGCTAAAATATAGTGGCATGAAACTTTTTAGAGATGGTATTCAGATCAAGATAAAAACCTTTATAATTAAAAAAAAAAAGGGCCATCCCCCTTTAATACTTAAGGTAAGCCTATATTTCCGATTTCACTGGAGCTCAAACTTTATATAATTGCACGGGCCACCCCTTTAAACTCAAGGTAAGCCTATACTCCAATTTCACTGGAGTCTGGACAATAATTTGTAATTTTGCAATAACCTCTAAGTTATAGCTTTGAATTCTTTGATGTGTTATTTATCCCCAAAATTAAAAAAAAAACACTTCAATTTGATCAAACTTATTATTATTGTTAACAGCACTGCAAGGCACTTTCAACACATGGAGAATTTCCAAATCCTACAGAGCAATTTTTTGGGAAAGTCGCAATTTTAGAAACAGGAGGAACCAGAATGACCTGGAGTCAATCTTTGGGCAGCAATCATGGTGAAAAATCAAGTACAGAGTCCTGAAGCATAAGCTTCCTCCTCTGGATTTTGAACCTGGGTAAGTTAGGGAACATCTTCTACATCAACCATAGAGATAGATAAATACATGTAAAAAGCTAGAGGTACTGGCGATTAAATCGATTCAACACGCTTTTTTGGCCGGATGGTTAAATGTTACCGTCCAAGCCCAGTATACATATCAACTTAAGCATGGAAAAATGAACTTTACGTTGATCTTGCCGGGGTACTATATGAAATGATCCTAGACATCCAGAACAGCATGTGGGGTTTTGTTCATAAAGTTTACCGTCCGCAAGATCAGCCACAATGTTTTGGAAAAAGCGCAAAATTTTGATAAATTTTTGGTTGAGAAAAATTGTTGTTGTGGGTGTTCAAAATATCAATCATAGGATTGATTTAAAGTAATAAGATAACCTCCTGTCCGATTTTTATTGATTTGATGATTACTTTTTAGATATATCCATTTTTTTAAGGTAAAAAATAAGCATTTTGCGAAAATGCATTTTTGTCAAAAACACTTAATTTGCATATTATGCAAATTAGATTTTGGTATTACATTAATTTCTGAAGGAATGGAAAGAAAAAAAGGGGCAGGGAGGGGTGCGAAGAGGGAACGAGGGGGATAGGGAAAGAGGGGAGGGGGAAGGAGAGAATCGGGAGCAGAAAGTATAGGAAAGTAATAAGGGAGGGGGAGAGGAGTGCGAGGGACGAGGGAGAAAGGAGGGGGGGAGTCTAGTAAACTTAAAGGAGCGGAAAGTAAAGGGGGAAGGCATAAGAGGGGAAAAGAAAGGGTGGGGCCACCGAAAGTGGGGAGAGATGAAGTCGAGGAAATCGAAGGGCAACAAAAGGATGGATTACGGGGGAGCGAACGAAATCAAGCTACGAATGGATGGGGGAGGTGAAGTTTCTGGCTCTCCCCCTGCCCTGCCTTTTTCCCCCTTCTCTTCGCCCTCCTACTGCTTCCCCTGTGTCCCTTTCCCTTTTCTGCCCTTCCTCCCCCCGCGTTACCCCCCTTCCCCGGGTAGCCCCCCCTCCCCCCCCCCGCACCTTGCTTTCTTTTTTTTTCTTGTTTTTGCCCTCCCTCCTTTTCGTCCCTTCTCCCTCCCCCCTCGCCGCATCACTTTTGAACAAAATAGTGTGCTAATTTGAATGGGATAAAAACCATTTGAAAGAGCAAAACATTTTCTTTTAATTAAAGTAATAATCTAATTTTTGTTTTTTACATATGCGGGCCCTTAAATGAACCCAGGGATAAAAAGATGAGTGATTTTGCTGGCAAATAATAGCCCTGTACAATAAACACTTGTTTGAAGTTATTCTGGTCTGAAAGACATTCCATTCTTGTGACATTTTGGTACATGTACTAGGATGACATTATGACATATGTAAGCCTTCATTTCCATTAAGGTAGGCATATGAATTTATGTGTGCAACGAACCATGCTCTTCCGTGCTACATGTAGTGAAACTTGCATAGATCGCCGCCATGAGAAAAATTTGGCCTATAATTTGTAAAGTGTACTACGAGGGCTACTTTCAGTAGGCCCATACCCAATAGGCATATGGTACAAGATGTGCACACAAAACGTCTTGGGAGAGAGAAAGCCCAATTAAATATAAATTTTTAAAAACGATGGCAACATTTTCAAAAAATTAGTGTCTTTGGGTGACAAGCCTAAAGGTCAATTTATACTTCACTGCATTGCCCTACCAAAAGCGTCAACTTGCAATCTAATCACTGCAGTATTGCAACTCAATGCAGTACTGCAACAAGTTAAAATTATTTTAACGGCGATGCACAAGATGCAGTGGGGTGCAGTCAGTGTTGCAGTATGCCACTTTTCTTGCAATCCTTCGCAAGTTCTGCCCTGTAACTTCAACCCGTAACCTGCAGTGACCCGGGTTGACCTGCATTAAATCAATTAGGAGTGCAGCAGAAAGTGACGTCACATTGCAGCAACATTTACTTGCACACATTGCAGTTTTTGGCAGTGGAAGTCTGAACGACCTTTATACTTGTGTCAAATCCATAATGGGCGTCTTTGTGCACCACGAGTTACTAACATAACCAGAAGGGATTAAAATTATAACACCCAAAAGAAAAGAATCTATCAACATTATCTTCATTTTTACAAACTTTTTTTTTTTATTTTTACTCTCGCAATGTCAATGTTGCAAATTTCAATCCCCAAAGAGGTGACTCTTGTAAACACTTCCAATGGCAGTTTTTATACTTTAAAAAAGAGTGAAAATCCACTCGTTTTGTGTATGTCCGTTCATCAAAAGTTGAACCTTCTTTTAACTCCTCAATGCACTCTTTTGCAGTGAGTTTCACTCTTTTTAGTAAAATTGGCTCTTTTTTAAGTTAAAACCACTCATCTTGGAATCATTGACAAGCGTTTAACTCTTCTGAGAGTGTCACTTGTTTACTTTAGAGAGTAAGACTTCCATCTTCTTCACAATCACTGCATAATTTTCCCCGAAGGAACCTTGCACATCACAGGTCATCAGAAAAGAAAATAACAGGCCTTTATCCATAAAAAAAAAGGAGATTCAGGAGCTTTCCTTCTAATCATCCCTGGTCTTCAGTTACTTAGTACTAGCTTAATAAAAAATGCTTCCCAAAGGACTCCCCACGAAATACCAATAAGGCAGAAGTGACAAGTCTAAGTCTAACTTATAAAATGATAAGCTTTGTTTTGGAATCAATTTAACGACTATTACCTTGATAATGCCCTTCTATAAAATGTGTCTGTGATTCCTTTGATCTGTTTCCTGTTTATACAACTTCTATTTGATGTAAAATACAGGGGTGAAATACGACTTTGGCTGGTTGTTTTTATACCGCAATTTGAAAGTATTCACCAGTGTACCACTTGTTAAAGGTTGACTATAACAGTGTGGGTGTGTTGTGTGTGTGCCATCCATGTGTACAGCATGCATGTGCACATGTTTTGTGCACATGTTTGTGGCGCGTTTCATGTGCCTGTGTGTGGTCTTCACCGAGACCATCTCTTACAAAGTTTCTTGTGTCTCTCCACTCTTTTATGTTCTACACATCAAACCAGAAGAAAGTGTACCAGGTCATAGGCCAGGAAGTTAGCTACCAAGTATGTTGGCTAATACGCCCATAAACAAACAGTAATTAAAATTGGCTACATAAAAAATTCATTTGATGATCATCTTAAAACAGCTGTGATTAATTTATGCAATTTCATTGGTTCCTTCCCCATTTTTAATTTGCAATTTAGACCTGTATTCCAAACTCGCATCTACGTTTTCTGAGGTTAATGTGCCGTGTCTTCTGGCATTTTGCTACATTCGCACATGCCTGTCAACGTTGCATCTCCTTGCGTATGTTCTTTAGGTTCAACAGAGGTTTTGATTTTTCTCACTAGTTCCCCGTGAAATTAGGTTGAAAGCTACTATTTATCTGTTTTAAGAATGAGGATAAGGTATGATTTTTTCAATTCACCGGTACTTTCTCTACGATGAATTGAACAAGACACTGTTATTATTTTAAGGGAAGAAAGAATGCTAAAATGCAAAAATGATGGTATTGCGGTTTCAAATCCATCAAGAGAACGGTTCAAAAAAAAATCATTATTATACGCTAAATCACATCACAATGACTTTAACTGGCATTTTCTGGCCTCAGTGCTGTATATTGTTTAAGTGTAGAGGTGTGATATTATTGACATGAAGCTTATATACACGTACACCTGTAAATCTAAGAGGTTGGAAATGTCAGGGACCAGATGTGGGAAGGCGTGCCCCTTTAAGTCCGAATGAAGTTCAAGCATATGCAAGCCCATCAATCTCATCCTTACTTAGCTCTTGCTTTGGGTATGACATGTTTTTCAGAATGATTCTGAAATTTTTCCTGCTCACTGTTACAATAAAACTGTCAGAACGGACATGTAAATGTTCGAATTAGCACACATCGTTGACAAACAAAGTTGTCAATGTATCTGGGCAGGATACCCTATGTAAGAAATAAATGATTCCGTAACTAGGGCCCACAAAACAAATGTTAGTTAAATTCCTTTTCCTCGGCAATATGGCAATTCAAAGGTGCTGAACTGTTCGCACTCTTTTCCCTACTGTCATAAAATATTTCTTTAGCTCATAAATGTTTTGAGTGACGAAAGCCACTGCGACTGCACAACATGTTATTATTGTTTATTCATCAGACTTATCAATTAAACACTACATGTACACTACACGCCCCTGGTTACAAATCTGGTAATTTCACACAGTTCTGACAAGTAGCTTGAGTCCTCGTCCTCGTGACACATGTTTTGCCTGCATTTTTCTGCGTTTTATTTTACATTGGGTTTTGTGAGTTATGCGCAACTTGCATTTTTTGATTTGTGCATGTGTCTTTGTGTGTGTGGTCTGTGTTTGATTGGTGTATGTGCTTGGATGGTTTAATATGGCTGCGGACCTAACACAAAGAATTACGGGTATTTTGAAAAATAGTCCTCGGAAGATTTTCGTTGTCCTTAGTATTTAAACAATGGCACATACTTATGAGCGGAGGATCCCGGATAAGGTTCCCTTGATGTCCTCGGAAGTATAGATTAATACATATTGTTTGTGTAATTCTGTGCCTGTTTGTCAGGCAATGCATTACTACTAGTTGAAACCATTTTGCAAGACAACAAGCTTACTGGTACTACGGCGGTCGGTAGTATGTCCCATGGTGTAGTCTGTGTCACAGACTGCAAAGATATTATCTAAATTGCTACTTGCGGGCAGCATATTAACTTTCAGTCCGTTATAGAGACTGTGTGTAAATGAACCTAAATCTCAAATATCCCGGAAAACGAAGGGGTTTCTATGAAGATTTTTTGCATCACGGGTCCGTTACTATGTCTGTTTTGATATATTCGTAAATTGGTCTGAACCTATAGAACCTATCGAGAAAATGAACGTTTTTGTTGGGTCTTTGGTGCTCGCAATCACTACGGGCGCATCCATTTTCCCACAATGCCTTTCGATATTTTCCAGTTTTGAGATTTTCCCACTGGTTTCATTTATGCCCACTTTTTTTTTACTTTTGGAAACAGATTACGTACTTACCACCTGCCCTACTGCGTACTCCTCAATGTAAAAACATGGGCAATAAAAACACACATTTTGATTTTAACGAATCCTCCAGACTGGAATCCAATATTTGAGCATCAGTGTGTTTTAAAACGCAATACCCCAATTCAACTTTTCATTACTGTGTGACTTTTGCTCTTCACTCAAAAATAATTTTATAATTTGTTGGAAAAGTCTTTGAACACATTCTTTCACTCTAAGCTAGACTAATGCTTGATCCCTTAATTTAATAATTCCTAGTCTTTCACCCAAGGTGATGCGACATAGCTTGTGACTATGAGCACTCTGGCTGTGCTCACGAACTGCACATCAAAAATTGTTTTCAAACACTTCAAAGAAGGGATCAAACTTTAACAGTAAAGCATCAAGGGCAAGGAAGTATTAAGTGCTTCTGAAGATTGATGGCCACTTCAGTCATAGATTTTGATTGATTGAATCATGGATTAAATGATAGATAAGATTAATGATGCCCGATGGGATGAATGATTGTTCAGTTTTTCACTCACCTCTTCTGTAATCGCAAACTTACACGAGTATGCTTTATTTTAACCCTAATGGTACCAAACACGAACAAACGCCAATGGTTCGAGGCCGACACAAATTTCTGACTTTTTTCTTCCCTTCTTCCACCTTCCTTCACTTCTTCCTCACAGATGGGCTTAGGGTTAATGCAGTGGTGTCGCAATCTGCGCCCACAGATATTGTGCTTCGCATGCATCCTTCAAGGTACTTTCCAATAAAAAAAACATTGCGGTCCCCGGACCTGATTGTCGTCTGCCATCGTGGTTTGTGAATGGTGCCAAGGTCACATAAGGTCACCAGGGTTACATGAGGTCACCAACTGTCCACCACCCCCCCGCCCCCTCCTTCCACCACGTTACATCATCGTAGCCCTTTCGGAACTCATACGCATGCATATATTAAAGTGCTTGTTCCGATCGTCTTTGGGACCCCCTGATTTACGCAAAGTAGTATCAATGTTTATATCAGATACAGGCCGTATTTTTCTCATTGTCGTCGCTGAAATTTCAGCTTTCGAATCAATTTCTTTCGAAGATACAGATAAAAAACTACCGCTTTAATGGGTTAACCTCAATATTACACAGTATTGAATAGGGCGTTGTACTATGCATTATCGCACATAGCATCAAACCGCAAGTTTTGTTTCCCACGGTACTTGATGTTCAGTGTTGTACAGTGTCAGCCCATATCAAGTAGAGAAACACGAATAGACAAAAATCAGAACAAGCACCTTTAAGGGTTAAAATTTGACCACAGACACAGACACACACAGATACACATATGTATATGACCAAGTAATCCCTATGGTGCCTTCTGTAATTCGTGCAGACGACACAAAAATGCATATCATGAAAAAAATGAAATTCCTTGGAATAGCCGAAAATGTGAAAGTGGGTCAAAAATGGGGAAAAAAACGCATTTCGCATTAGCTTTTTCTATAAAAAAATGCCATTTCCCATTGCAATGTTTCACATTTCTTCTGAGACAAACTTGTTTTTTGCCTTTTGTCGACTGTTACAGTGTAGGTGTTGTGACATTTAAAACTAAATGTATTGTGTACATACAGTACATACACTCATGCATCCTAATGAAAGCGAGATTTCAGAAGCGCAATAATCGTTGGGATTGTGAGACCAGACTTAGAAACCTGCTAAAATCGTGTTCCTTTCCACACTCAATACACTGCAGCATGATTGCTCCATGAAAGGGACAATGTGGGCCATGGATGTACCCCATTGATCTGCATTAACAATCTTGTGCCTCACCGTTTGAAAGCCACCATTGTGTGTTCTATTGGTACTTTTTACCATGACCATATCACTTCCATTTGTTATTTTCATAAAAGATAACTTGTCTATTCCTGATTCCCGTGTGTTTTTCACTAACACCTCCAAGCCATATTGTAATGATCAGTCGCATTAAGTAATCAGACAACTATATACAGACCGCAGTCAAATAATAATCAACCTAAATTTATAAATTTATAAAAAGAGCAATCAGTGAATAATTATTAAGCCCAACTTTCCGCTGGTCAGTCTCATATTTCTTACACCAAGCACTACAACATACAACAGAAAAAGGCTCTTATTTACAGTCAATTACAAGGCAAATTTGCACCATCCATCGTCATACTGTGTTGATTAGAAATTTCAATTTATCAGGGTGTTTTATTTTCCTCTCCTGTTCCTGTGACTGCTCATGTTGAGGTCGTGCAAAGCAGACCCAACCCCTTTCTCTCTCCTTCGCTTTACTTGCTCTCTTTGTCCAATTAGCCAACCACAAAAACGGGTTTCTGCTTCACTTGATTTGACACTTTTTGAGAAGGTTATTGCTTCCTCACAAATTGTTGATCTAATTTGCTATGTTTTGGTGGTGATTTGATGGCCACTGAGCATGGCATGATAGAATGTACAAATGATTTGATGGGGAAAACCTCAATTTGAAATGCTTACCCTATTGTTCAAAATATATGCCCTCCAAATGCCTCTCCTAATTTTTCAAACAATACCCCCACACTTTTACCACCCCCCTAAAAAAAAACGAAAAGAGTAAAATTAAAAAAAAGAAAAGACCGAAAAAGACCAAATTTTTTTACCCCAAAATTTAGTAAAATCACACTCCCCCCAAAAAAAAGCTTTTCACTCAGTTATTAGTATGTGGACAAGCATTAAATATCAACAATGTATGTAGATTGAGGGCGTCATCCTCATGAAATCTCCGAGTCAGGCCTTTATCAGTACTGGAGATCACTGGTTCAATTCCCAGCAGGACAACTCAGATCATGTAACTATGAGTGGATTGAATTTGTATAACTTAAATGCATACCCTCATCACCGTTCGGCTGCACAAACCATAAAACATATCATCCTTTTGAGGGGACACAAGCTGCGCTGTCCCATATACATGGAGAGTCACACCTGTATATGTAAATCAGTCTATTTCAGTTAGACTAGGGTGGTGTAAATCCCTGAATTCCCAAGATACTCATTACCCTTGGAAAGCATCCTCTAACCTAAAATGATCTACCCATGTTTTACTACGACATGGGTCGAAATAAAAGATTTTGTTTTGTGATAGGATGTCCATTCAAGAGAATTTCACGCTGTACATTCAATTACAAGGTTCATCACTTATATTTTGGAGAAGAGTGCCTAACTTAGGTTTCTACACTTAGCACAAGTAAGGGGTTCAAACTGACTTTTTGACTCTAAAATAATTCCACCCCATTATGGTTTTAGTTCAGGTTTCAGCATTACAGGCAAGGCCAAGCAATGGAGTATGCACGCAATTGGTTCAAGAGTAGTTAGTCCAATGGTGAGTGTAACTTTTTAACAATTGCCAACAGCACTTCATGCAAAAATGTGCAACAGGGGAGGAGGCAGTGGAGGAAAATGTCACTACACAGAGTCCCCATGCCCATTTCTTATTGGTTACATTCTAATATATTCATTTAAAAGCCCTGCCAAACAAGTTTCTCCCTTGCGTGTAAAGGATTTCTCATACACGCACTGCAACTTCAATCAAGATCGGCAGACTCATACTAACACACTACAGACATAGTTTGAAATCTAGCTTTCCCTTCCTCTGGGACAAGCTACAATGTATTCTATTCTCATTTTGATATCTAATTTCTGTACTACTTGTTGACGGTGATAATGGTCAGCTGGCAGCCCTGTCAAAGTCAGGCATACAATACTTAGTCTATTCAGCCTTGAACTCTCACATGATTTTAAAGGTGCATTTTGGGATACTAGCATATGTATAATTTTGATGAATGATCAATCAAAATCAAATCAATTTATTCAGCAAATACAAGATTAAACAAAGAAATAAATGTGATATTATGTACAAAGTAGAACAGATACGATGTGAAAATACATTAATATTGAACATTGATAAGAAATATCGAATGCTACATGTAATGACCTCCACTGGACAACTCCAGGGAGCTTATAGGAGGTGTAGGCCCTTACTTAAGGTAACTCTTAAACTTACAACATACAATTATGAACATTAGGAAGCGTCCAGGAAAATATAAAGAAACAAATTGATGCTTGAAATATAAACAGACAAAAAAAAGAAGTGAGACTAAAATTAAAGACCGCATTAAGAGTACCACATGACGAAGTGCAAAGAATTTTTTAAAGACAAATACATCCACATATCACATACACACAAACTTATTAATACACATACCTACAGACATTATCCACATTAACACAGTATCACATACAATGTACACATACACAAACATATATACACACATACACATTCCATAAGTGTGGTACCCTTTGACGTACACATAAGTCAATCTATTGGTGCATCACATTTATGTACGTATGCACAGGCATGTTAAGGTCAACAAAAAGTTGTGAAGAAAAGTGAGGAGATTGGTCCAACAATAATTTACTCAAGGTACAAAGGCTTCGCGACTGTGAGGGCGGTAAAACATAGTAGATGAGGGAAAAAAAAGATAGATGGGAGTGAGAGAGAAGAAGGAGGGAGAGAGAGAAGAGAGTGAGAACGAAGTGAAAGTGGAGTTTTTCAGATCAATGGAGGATGGGAAGATGAAAACGTTAAGTTCAGGTAATGTATGTATATCAATGTAAAAAGCTTGAGGCCGTTGCTTTAAAGGTATTTTTGTTTGTGATAGATGTGATTGATTTCGAAATCATTCCCCGGGTTTTTGCAACTGTGTACCGATTGATGTTTTTCTTTGGTGGTTTTGAGTAGAGGAAGGTGAATTTGGTACGATTTCTCGTGTTTAATTGTGTATTTGGTCTATTTTTCACAAGTAATTTTTGAAATTAGGACGTAGGTTGTTATAGTCATGCATAAAGAGTGCGCCTTAAGTTTGTTGATGTCGTTTATTTTAGTGTCTTGAGGGAATGAAATACTGGTCAAGTTGGTGAGTTCTGTAAGGTGAGTTAGTTATCGTACGGATAGCCCATTTCTGAGTTGCTGTTGACCGGGTTTAGGTCGTGTTTGGAAGTTTGAGGCCCTATGATATTGCAGTATTAAGGTGTGGAAAGAACGCTTGGGTTGTATAATGTTTTTAATGTGTGGGGGGTCGGTGGTGTCTTGCTCTGTATATGGTACCTATTGCATGTGTGAGGTTTTTGTAATAGTGGAGTTATGTGCTGGTTCCATGTGAGTTTATCATTAATGGTGATGGCCCGGAACTTAGTAGTATGAACTTGTGAATTAGCTGGTTTGTATGGTACTGGTTAGTAGGAAGAATGAGAATAGAGCATGTAGTTAGTTTTTGATATCTCAGAGACAGTTTTATTAGCTTGAACCGAGTCAGTGATTTTTGTGAGCTCAAGTTTTAGTTTCGAAAAGCGAGTTTGTTTTAGTCTGAAGAGGAAGTGTTCGTAGTCATCTGCAATCAGATAAGTTTGAGTGTGTTAGATATGTTTGTGATGTCATTCATATAATGAATAAAGAGTAGCGGGACCCAGATGAGCCCTGTTGACAACCACTGTGATTTCAAAGCCCCCGATTGTTATTGAGTTTGAGTGGGCGTAAACAGATTGCGGTTCGGGCAGCGAGGTCCTTCTGAACCAGTCCAAGCAACACCAGACACATAGTGTTGAAGCTTATCAGGAGAATATTGGTCTATTGTGCCTTGGATGAGGTCCAGAAGATTCCCATATTGTATAGTTTTTGTTGTTTAAGTGCTTGATTAAGATTGGATGTTATTTCAAGGAGAGCCATATATGTGGAATACTTGGGCCTAAAACCGTACTGAGCATCACCTAGACGTTTGTTTGTTAGGAAAGTGAAGAGAACGATTGTGGACAATTTTTTCTAGGATCTTTGAGAATGAAGGAAGGACAGAAATTGGTCTGTAGTTTGGTGATGTCGTGAGGACCTTTACTTTTGACGATGGAAATGACTTGGCTGATTTAGCTATTAGGGACATACCTGAGGTGAGTGATTGGTTGAAGATTAAATAAGAGGTGATATGATGTGTTCAAATGTTTTGTTTGCAATTCAGGTCTATTCATCAGTGCCATCACTTTTACCATAATTTATAGCCGGCGCAGAAAAAACTTCTGCATTTCATCAGTTGTAACGGGGTGGAAGAAAATTGAGTTTTTCATGCCGTTGTGAGATGGGCATGGAATGGTGTGTTAGGAGTAGGAATTTTTACTAGCCAGTGTTTTACCAATATTGTAAATTGTATCATTGAAAATAACGGTGATTTTCGGAAGGTTCGGTAATCATTTTGTTATTGGTGTAAAAGTTGGGGAATTGATTAGATGATTTCTTTCTAAAATCTACCAATAATTGTATTTAGAATTTTCCATGTTTTTGGTCAGGTCATGTTCGGCTGTTAAGTGATCCGTAGTGTATGTCTTCTTTGCTTTACGAATAATATGTGTGAGTTTGTTTTATATTGTTTATATTTTTTGTTTTGCTGTGGGTTGTGTTTTTTCTGGATGTATCTTTATAAAGAGTGTGTTTTGTGTTTAATTGATTTGATAATTTTCCGTTTGTTATCCAAGCTGTTTTCTGGTGCGGTTTTTGAGGACCTTTTTCTGTATTGGGAAGAGTTTTCATCATGAGTGGACGTCATGGTGTAAATAAAGTGATTGGAGGCATTGTTAGCATCTTTTTGGGTAAATTGTTTTGCCAGGGTTTCAGTACTATGTTTTCGGTTTAATTGCAGATGTTTGTGCTCTCTGTAGTCACCCTGTGACGACTGTATGGGGACTTTTTTTTTTTTCGTCGGGGTGATATAAAAAATGGGGAAGTGGTCGGGTGATATCTGTGACCGGATACCTGGAGTTGATTCATTTGCTATCCTACGAACCAGGTTATTTTCAAAATTCAGTTTATTGTGATGTTGCGTTTTGTGAGGTTAAAGCCAAGTGGTTTGTATTGCGCTACCCCATAGACCATGTATTGTAATTTCTGTCCGTTACGGACCAAACAAAATTACAAATTTTTGGTTCTAAACTAGATCAAATTTGCAAGTAATCTTACACCAATGCTATGTATTCTACTATTGGGCCAACGGTTCAGATATATAGATCCTCAATTTCTTTGAGTGAAATCGGAGGGACGAGTCTGTAGATCACAACATGAACCTTTAAAGTACAATGTACTCGGTCATAGATAGTTGTGACTTTCTAATAATTCAGAACAATTCTGCAATATAGGTTATGTTTAAGTTCTAGGCAACACCTACTAGGAAAAAAATGACTTTGTGCTTCATCATGCAAATTGCTTGAACTATACATTTTGCACTCATGCATTTGCATGCTGGCTGGGCTCTACCCTTTAAGACTAATTTGAAAACAAAGTGTAGGTCCCACAGGCATGTGTCGGGCACTTGACATTCATGTTTTTGCAATCCAAGGCTCCTAAGGGTAAAACCTCTGCCAGGAGTCCTCAATTAACAGCGAATCCTCTGCCAGGAGTCATCAATTATCATGCTTACAAGCAGTGCAGGGTTACAGAAACACTTCCCCCCCCATGGCCCCGGACTTTGGCTACTTCTACCCATATTCGCTTTAGTGGTTTCACTGTTTTAGCGCAGTGAAGCTGAAGCCATTGCTAAAGTAGGGGGCCGCTAGCCAATTCTGACCAGAAAGTGCCAGTTGATGTCTCTGCATTGTTTTTTTCAATCTAAACTGTAACCCTATAAAGTCTACTGCCCACAAAATAGTACTGGCAGAAAATGTTAGAATAGCCACTTACTTGCTAAATTTCTTGGTGTGAGAGGCCCAGGAATGCCTAGCATGGGTCCCTGGAACTGTGTTGAAGTAGAGTTTACAAGAGTTTTGAACTATTAGACATGACTGGATGGGAGTGTATTTATCATCTACATGTACGTATATTTTTATCAAACTTACCAAGTAAATATTTAGAAGGCAATAAGTTTTAGCAACAAACCTACAAGGCGACTCAAGAGATTCAAGAATTCACCTTATTTGCAACCACCTGTACTTGTTTTCAGTTTAATGACCCTACTGTTTCTTCAGCGGTGGGTTTTCTCATGGTTGATATTATTGAATTCACTGAACCTTTTGTTTCAAACTATTGACCTGGCTAAGATCACCCATAGTTATGATAACCTTCTGCAAAAATTAAGCTATCACAATACAGTAGATTTGAAAACATACATTACGTTGTGGACTTGTGGTCCATATTGCATTCACAATTTCACACACTGCTTTCCTTTTTTTCATGCTACATATTAACCACTTCCCACCGCCAAAAATAAATTTTTACATGATACTGTAGACAGATGTTAAATTACCTATATGAAGAATTGGGTAAAATAGCTCGAATTGGCAAAAAATAAATATATTTGAGCAATAATTTGAGCAACCAAAACGATAAAATTGATGAAACTTTGAAAAGGTTCAGCTGTTTTGCCATCGTCTTATATAATACTATTGATTGTTCAAGATTTTTAACATTTTGAACAGTTCTGTATGTTTGTTAATTCCAGTTTCAAAAGCTACACATCAAAGCCTACATGTATGGGTTAGAAATATTGCAGGCTTTTAATTTTGTGTGGATCTGAAATGACCATGAAGAGCAGATTTTTTACTTTAGCAATGGACACATTTGGGGTGGGGGTAAATATTGATTTTTACCATAAAGAAAATTAAAAAAAAAGAAAATACTTTTAAAATGTACACATATTATTACTGTTGTCCATGGTTGAACACCTGTTCAAAGACACAGGAAAATTATTATGCTTACAAATTTCTCCCCAATTTTTGACTTTAAAGCCCCATTTGTGGTGGCACACTAACAGTCCCAAACCAACTTTTTTAACATTTCACAGAGCACTATTCTCCTCTTATCATAAATACTTCAAGCGGGAGCATTGTTTCCCGCCTCAATACAAGGTAAATCTTTAACAGACAAAACCGTAATTCTATTAAGAAATTCATGGTTAAGAACCAATTTAACAATTAGAGGCCGACATAGGTAGTCCAGCTGTCAGTTCGTCTTATGCAAATCTTAAGTATTTTAGTTAGATGCTTTCCCTCCCTATCAGTCCCCCCACTAGCTGTAAAACCTCACGTCCCCTATACTTCCATGTTGAATTTATTCTCTAATCACAGAGCAGGTAATCACGTCTTCCCATGATGCCTTGCTCCAGTGGGCTCAAGCAAAATCATTTCTCATTTATTTTGTATAATTTGGGGTATTCACAATTAATACCACAACAGTGTTGCGTACGTACCAGTCCTGTGTTTACTTCTTGGTCACCTTGCCATGACATAGGCAACATTAAAAGCAATAACAGCACATTTTTTTGAGAGGCCCCCCCAATTTTCCAAATATTTTGAGATTTTTTGCACAGTTGCATGGTAAATAAATAATCGGCTAGTAACAATACAGAGCTCAAACTTTCTGTCGCAAAAGAAGGAATTTTGTAATTATAATAATTAATATCAGGATCCCTGAACTAACAAAATCACTTCTTTTATGACAAATAGGTATTTTGAGGCATTGTCATTCGTAGGTGTAGTTCCAATGCCTGGAAAAAGTGGGGAATTTGGGAATGTCATAAAAATCCCGGGAAATTTTGCTATTTGGAGGGAATTTTTGACCTTAAAATAAAGCAATACATCAGAAATAAAGGGAAAATTTTGAAACGCCCATCTTGGAGGAAATTTTTGATCTATTCCGGAATTTGGGCATTTTTTATACAGCCCTGGTAGTTTTTCCTAGACAATTATCAACACAACTTTGCAAAAATCTCCAATCTTGAATTGGGCACGCTTCAAAAAGTGCATTATTGCTTTAAAAGGGCGACATTGCTATTTAAGGCATCATTCCTATATGCAATGCAGGCGCAGTCAACAAAAAATCCTGTGTGATGAATACTGATTGGGAGGGATTTGTTTGCCCAAATCACTGTTTTAATACATGTAAAAAAAGCCTTGTATTGACAATTGACAAGATGACGTGTTCATCTTTAGAATTTGTAATACACACGCTTCAGATTTTTTCCTTCCCATAATGCATCACAATTTTCCATGGGTTTGAGCCCTCTTTTGATGGTTTGCAGTATCACAAATACTAAGAACTAAGCAATTTTGACCCTTTGAAATTCTGTGATGAGCACAGCAAAGATTTCAGATGAGTCTGTACATTTGTACTTTCTCTCTATAAATTTTCATGTGACAACCCTTGCAAAAATTCTATTTGAAGAATTGCATGTGGAAGAACACTTACCTCCGCTTATTAGACCCATGGTAATATTTTCACAAACTGCCTTTTAAAGAGATTAGCACGATAATGCGAGAGAATCAAAAAAATGTGGAAATGCATTTTTTAACTTAAAATCGATTTTAAATCTGCTTTAAGTAGAAACAAACCACAAAAAGTGAAACAAAATGAAGTATTTCAGGACTGCGTCATAACCGTCTCCCGTAAATAGACATACAGCCGCCAGCGTCTCAAAATCTGCACTCAACAGCTGATTGTGGTTTACATCAGTTCAAAATAACAAGATCAATAATGGCCTTTGTGTTTGAGGTCAAAACTGTATATCATGGTGCAACAATATCACGCTGAAATTCTGTGATATTCACCGGGAAAAGGCTCTGACTCTCATCAAATTTTGTCATTCAACAGATAGACATACAGAAACAGATACAAAGTACTGCCTTGTATTTAAAACACATGGATTTCCGCCAACCACTTGCAGGTTATGTTCGCATATTTTATCCATGCCAGTAACAAAAATATAAAATATATGAATTTTGATGATTTGTTCGATGTTTCTGATTAGCCAATCATCTCTAATATTCCCTTTAACAGCAAAATAGCACAAAAAACCTTGCACACTTCTGACTCAGAGTATTCTAAAACCATTAACTCATACCTGTGTTACAATGTAACAATACTGCAAAGCATTGGTGGGAAGGTGAATCTCTACTGTGTGTCTGCTCATTATTCTGTGTATTAGTCACTTGGTTTTCACTTATGCTTATTTAATACAAACAGTTATCTCCACTGTCATCTATCAACAAACATACTTTGAGAACAATTTCCACTTCCCTACTTCAAATTATGCCTCCTGTTCTTAGCAACATCAAAACTAAACGAATTTTTGAAACAAGGAAAGGGGTTGAATGCACTACATGGAGAAGGGACATATCAAATTCTTTTTTTATCATAATGTGTTATGTGTGTATTGTTGCACCACAATATATGATTGGGGAATATCTAGAGTTATGGAATATGAGACATATCATAAAAGGCTTGTGGATAAATGGTGGGATATGTGCATTAACATTTCTAAAATGTATTATTTATTTATTACAAAAAATGCCATGACGTTAGAATTTATCATGCGCACATGTTGCCCAATTTGCCAAAACTATGTTGTGGAAGACAAACATTTATTGTGGGTAGTCATACTCAGTCCAGTCTAGAAAGAACATCAATTTTACTATTTTTAATTTATTTGTTTGTTTGTGTAGTTTATGGTAACGTTAGGTAATAATGGTGATTTTCCTAACAGGCCACTAGGCCTTCCAGAAATGTCCACATTTATCTTTTGTTATTCTTCATTTGTAATGTGTATTTTGTATGCTGATAATGAAACACGATTCTTGTTATGAGAATATACATTTCAGCCTTCACATGTAATATCTCACCAATTTTGTGTGTGTTTTATTGTGTAAAATAGTCCGTTTACAGGCCTGGGAATTGGGTAACAATCTCCGGAATCACATTCCCGAGGAAATAGTTTTGACTATTTGGGAATTTGTGGTCTTTAAAAATACCGTGGTCAGAATTATATAAAAAAATATAGTATGAAATGTTTGCATCCCTGAGGGAAATTTTGATTATGTTCCTTGGAAATAATTCCATGATGTACTCATATTTCTATAATTGGTTTAAAAAAATCATATAATTAAAACCGTGCATCAAGAGATTTCACCTTCAGAATGTCTAAAAATAATAAAGCCCTGATTTTCAAACAGTGGCATTCCCGGGGGGTGGTGGGGGGGGTTCAGTGTTCCACTGGGCTCTAAATATCAAGTTGCAGTTGCTCCCCAGCTCAAATTAACAGATAAATAAATTTATTATTTTCAGTCAATTTTTTAGGGATTGTGATCAACTTTGGGCCAATTATAAGTCTGGGCCTAATTAAATATAAATTGAGCTAATTTTAGCATGCTTCACACGCACTTTCCCCCATTTGCTCTTGGAACTTATTGGAGCAGGTCACCGAGACAACTTGGGAATTTTGCTCCCCTGGGTCATTTGCCTTGTACGCCCTTTTTTACACACTCATGTACAATGTAATGCTGGTCTTCATGACATATCCCCCATCTCATCTGAAAGAGTACCTTAGAATGTTCTCTTTGGTACAAAAATGGTGGAATTTTGAATTTAGTATCTGTTCCAATACAAAAATTCAGCCTCTTTTATATTGACATATGAACAATTTATATTTGCAATTGTTTTCACTTCTAAGGTATTTCTGTAGCCAAATACCTGTCTAATTCATATGAATTCATCACTGTATAAGACCCAATCCATGTATGGGATACTTGGAATCTCTCAATGCGCCTTAAACGAAATTGAATTTAAGTAGTGACAAATTGGACCATGTTGTTTACTAAAATTTGACCCTTATAGCATGTTGTGCGGTCATGTGCCTAGAGTCCTAGACTACTAGTTCTATAAGTGATTAAATTAAAAATTTACAAGAGCATAAGGTCTGTGCAAATAGAGAGAAAGGGTGCGGCAATGCAAATGGAATTCAATACAAACCCGGCAAATGCATTTAAATGACGTGAAGTGCCTAAACAAATATGTTATTGGGCAAGGCAAACTAAGGTTTGCATCAATTTACCTTAATTTCCACATTGCTGCTATAAAAACTTTGCTTCCTTTGGTTTTTCTCAATCAAATCAATACTACTGTGTTATTAAGGCATGTTCCTTATGCTGGAGGCAATCAGAACTGTGTGCACTACCAAATTATTGCAGGCAGACTCTGTTCATTCCTCTCTGTGTCAAGGTTTTGAATAGGAACTTAAAGAGACATGAGGACATTTCCAGAGAGCGCCCTCAATTTTTTTTTCGAAACTGGGTTTTCTGCCATTTGGAATGCCACCAGTGTATTAGAGCGTGTTTATATGCCGCACGGCAAAAGCGGCTTTTGCTGACCCCGCGATGGACCCGGCTTCTTTTTACGCTATCTCAGCTGTTTATATTGAAGGCAACCATACCGGGATGTGGCATTGCTCGACGGCACTTACGCTAATGCTTAATTCGACAGAACCCAGCCGGGGCACAATTCTCCCCGTTCCAGAAATTCCATGCATTGCTTTCACTTGAGGTGTGTTTTCATGTTTTACAGTAGGCCTATTCCCACGTTACTTATCATACTAGTGTTGAGTTATTTTGGATTTCCTTTAAGGATGGTACTCCCAGGCTAGGTTGTAAAGTAAACACAAGAATTACTACGTGTTCATCGTAAATTGATTGATGTTGAATTCCATTCTGAAATGAAAAATTAGGCCTTAAACTGCTGATGATTTGAACAACGCGCGTTCGCGGATAGTCGCCATTACCAGCGCTCGGCATCCTTGCCATCATTTCCTGCCCAACACGGCAAAATGCGCTATCGGCTGTTTCTACTGGTGAAATAGCGTTATGCAACATGGCAAAAACTTCTCAGAGCAGAGTTTGATTTAGCGGTATCGCATCGCTCTAAAATAGCGGGTCGGGCTGTTTCTAATGAGCTGGATAACGGATCGACATGCTTCCGACGCGGAAAACGTCCCCAGTAGAAACACGCCTATTAAACCTGAAGTGAATAAGCCAATTTGCCCTCTTGTGTAATAAGATAAAGATGACGATTTCGGATTTCTGTCATGCAGACGAAAATTAAATTGCATTGTTTCATATAGGGACGGATTAGGGATAGCAGGCAAGTTCACAACCAAGTTTCAGTTTTCTTTTGTGTCTGGTTTAGGAAATAAAAGATAGGATTTGTTTGAATAATGGATTGTCGGCGCAGAACTACGATTTAAAAATATTGGATCTGCCCATCCAATATGACAACATTATAGGTTTTGAGAATCTTCAGTCCTATATTACTATACACATGGCAGAGAGCCAATAACTAAAATGAGAGTTTGAGTCATTAAATGCAGCAGAAAGGAAAGAAAACCTGGGTGCCCAATTTTTTTCACCACTTTGGACTCATTATTTTGCAAATTAATGACTGATTGGTGATACAATTTAAGGAGGTTTAATTTGGTTGGTGGGGGGTAACGGGTGGTCGTGAGCAGTCTTTCTTCAATGTTTTGGGTGGTTTCAGTATTTGCTGTTCACAGTAGGTGATTCTATGTCTGGGTGGTTTCCCAGGTGTTGATGGTTCCAGTGGTGATGGTTCCCAGTGTTGGATGGTCCCAGTGTTGGATGGTTCACCAGAGTTGGGTGGTTCTCAGTATTTGGTGGTTCCCAGAGTTGGGG